>JAPYZL010160127.1:0-10530 GCA_030522825.1 Platygaster orseoliae
CAGTGATTTATTAATATTTCCCTAGGGAAGAATGATTTGTCCCGCTCATTCGTGAGTACCCCAAAAAGTGGATTTTATTCCCACATTCCATGCAAAAAAGTGGCCTTTTTTGTGGATGCATGGGAAAAAAATTTTTTTTCGGAAAAAATTGGGGAAATAAAATTTTCGAAAAATTTCTCTAAAAAGAAAATTTCGTAAGTATAACGTGTGAATTTTTTCACAATTTTATGTCAATTCATCTTTGAGATAATTGAAATTGAAAAAAAGGTGCATTTTCTTTGTTGATACTGTAAAATCCATGAAAATGCGTGAAAAGAGCTGAAATTTTGGATTTCGTAATTACTTAGGTATTTCTTTGAGTCCCCCAAATTTTTTTCAAATCGGAGTTATGTAACTTTTTTGTCGGCCGATCTGGCGTAGAACGCCCTGTATAGTCCTTGACTAGTGTGGAACGATTTCGATTTTTCCACACAAGTGAAGAAATATACTATTCCTAAAGTTTCTTATTCTCATCGTCAGCAGTCGGTCCACGAAATGGAAAAATTGTCCTACGAAGTGCCACGTAGCGCTACGCGCATCGCCCCTTTCACAATCGCTCAATGGAAAAATCCTTTGGGACTTTGCACCGTTTTTCGGGCGAGGCACGTTATTTCGAGAGACGAAAATCGGTTGCAGGGTAAAAACTACGGCAACGGCTAAGAACGTATAGTGGCTGCGTAAATCCTTATTTCTCGAGCTGTGCCAGCGGACGCAATATAACGCAAATCGATGGGAGTTTATCCGGGCCATTTTGTACGGCGCACCACCACCTTTTGTACAGTAACGGCCTTCCGGAATATTTTCGTACCTAGATCCACTTGATATTTCATCCGCCAACAAGGGCGTGACTATAACTTCTTACGACTTTAAAAGGTCCCTCGTATAACGCTGATGTGTGATATGTAAACGTACGTCATGCGCGTCAGCCCGCTCATACATCTTTTCGCCATTTTTCTTCTTTTCGCTGGAACTCGCGAGGAAGAGAACACATTCGTAATATGCACGAAAATGGGCTTTCCCTATGAAATGCATTTTACGCAGGGGAGGTTTTAATTTTCGGTGGAATTATGGGGTTTTATACGATGGAGTCGCGAGATAATATCTGTACGATCCAAGGACGTCACTATCAAGAGTGCAGGGAAAATAGAGTATAAAAGACATCACTGAGAAGAGCTGTTTGAATAAATTGTGATTCTAGTTTGTGTGAATTTTTTGTTGCGAAGAATTGAATCGCAAACAATCTTTTATGTGCGAAACAGACTATAGTAACACCAGGCCCATGTAAAAATGAGTAGATATCTGGAGATCTACAATAGATATCTAGATATCTGTAGATCTTTAGCTATCTAATATAAATGTCTATAGATCTCATTTGATCTTGTAATAGATAACCGAAGACTTACATAGATCTACAGGTAGATCTCTGTATATCTACTCGTAGATCACCATAGATTGTACGAAGATCTTCAAAGATCTATTTATTGATCTCGGTTATTTCCATGTATCTGCTGGTAGATCTATGAAGATCTTTATAGATCTATTTGTTGATCTTGGTCATTTTCATAGCTAGTAGCTCTTTGTAGATACACGTATATCTACAAGTAGATCTCTATCTTTCATCTTTCGCATCATCTATGCACGTCTCTATAGATCTAACAGGATGTACCCAAATCTGGAATCTCTGTATATATACTTGAGTAGATCTACTGTAGATCTCATGTAGATTTCAAAAGATCTTCTCATTTTTACCTGCGGGGATATAGCTATAAAAGGATAATTTCGTTTGAAATGAAATCGATGAAACTAAAAAATGAACTCTGCAACACTCGTACCGGCAACTATAAATATAAAACAGTATCCATCCGCGATCACAATCACCTCGTTACCTTATCTCTTTCCTTCATTGGAGGGAAATCTAAAACTTTTGTTCTAAGGCATTACCCGAGTTCCCGCCCATGGCCGTGATTGAAAACCTAATTTCCACGCCATCCTCATACTCTAGGAAACGTTGAGCTCATCGCCATGAACGAGCGGCTCGAAAAAAAAAACTGCAGAGCCAGGACGTCGCGCGAGAAAACCAAGAGCGTAACGAGATCAGCTCACGCAACTTGCAGACTCCGGGGCCCGGTAAAACCTGTCGAGCCGACCGGACGTTTAACTCGCAATAATATATTTACAATAAACGCGGCGAGTCTTAAAGTTGCGAAACTCGATCGGCTCGGGGTGGCAGTTCTCGTGGAGATTTTTCCGAGATTACTCTTCCCTCGGGGGCGGAACAAAGACGTCGCCCTCTTCTTTTTATCTCACCTTTTCTTTCACAAGTTACTGCGACCTATTGTACTTGAAATACCGATCTCAATGGCCCGAGGGCAAGAGAGTGACGAGAATTCTGGGCTTTTCTTGCACTTCTATGTATGTCGATTACGTGGTTTTACGCGGGTATGAAAAAGTCGCGTTGCATCGTCCAGTTACGAGAGAACTTGAGTTTCAGGTCTCTGAAACTGAGAAAAAAACTTGGCAATTTGTACTATGAATATTGCAAAAATGACTTTGTTCTAGAAAAATTTAGAATATTATTTCAATTTTTAATGTATTGTTGGACAAATAGCCATAAATATATCTATTTTCACTATGTAGTATAGTAAAACGTCAAATATCGCGATTCTAAGTTGATGTATAGTAAAAAATACTGAACATATTGTATTTTTTACTTTAGTAAATAACAGTTCTCAATATTCAAAACATGGGAAATTACGATTTCGATCATTTGATACGATTTCGATCATTATATACTTTGAGCCTATATATAATGAAAAATTATGTTCTCACTGTAAAAAATAATTTTTGTAATTAACTTTAAGGGATGAATGCAAATTTAAAATTTTTTCGTGCATACTTTCGGTCGCTCTGACCATTACATAACAACTGTAAACACCCACAAATAAACGACTTATAAGTTTTCAGACTCACAGGAAAAAAATTATTTCCCTGGACCTTCCCCAACTCCAGCAAATAATTTATGTCCCGAACCGAACAAAAACAATTCATCCCAACTTTTATCGCTTTTCTTTCCATATTTCAGAGCGTTAGCAGGGTATTTGGTTACGGCACGAAATTAAACGTTGACAATACTTGGCGAGAGACTTATTGCCGCGTACATGCTTTATTTCAATGAAATTATTTGCCCGATATATAATACGAGTTGTTCGAAATGGGTTGAAATTCTCGTTCGTAATTTCTTCGATGTGTTTCTCGCGCTTCGGGAGCTCCGTGGAGCGCATATGATGATAAATGCAATAAAGATGGCACACATTCGGAGGGAGCCGTGTCTTTTTGTGAAACGAGCCGAGATGCAAGGAATATATGAACGCTCCAGGATACATGGATTCGTGAAAAAATGAATATATTCCAACGCATGGAGCGCCGTGCTGCGACATTCCGTCTCTTCTCTTGTACGTCATTTCACCGGAGGTCATTTTGACGCGATTCGAAGGAATGTCTTTTTCGAAATTCAACAGAAATATTTTCTCGTTGTAAATACGGAATTCGAAAAAGTGGTAACAAAATTTTATTGAAACAAGATTTTAACAAAAAATAGTTTTGATAGTGAGACTTATTTTTTATTGCCTGAATGTATAAATATCACGAAAAGAAAGTCATAATAAATTGAAAAAAGTTAATATTTGTTCCAATTCAACGTAGAAATATTATTGTACTCGCATAAAGCCTCAAAAATTCAAGAAACGTACATGATAATTCAGTTGAATGCCGAAATTTCTCTTTCTCATCACAAAAAAGCGCACCTTTATGTAATAAGTTATGAGGCACCTTCCCATTTGCAAAAAAGCTATGTGTGCGTTTCTCAACGCTAATATTTCCCGACGTGCCGCGGAAAATCTAGAGTCTCCGGTGTTCAGGGATCCACTATGTATATAATCACTGTGTCGCCGAGTAATGTAAGGCCGGGAAAATTGGAAATACGAGAACGTTCTGTCTATGTTTCCATAATGTGGTAACATTTTAGTTGCAAATCCTTTTTTGCTGAGCTCTGTCACATAAAAGTGACCTATTTTTTGCATAAGTGCTTGTACTCTCGTAGTTCTTTTTGTCGCTTTATACTTTGGTTATTATAACGAAACCCAGATGATTCATTTTTAGAATGAAAGAGAATGTTTCGTACTTGAAATAAAACCAAAAGCTGGAATGGAATTATTTAATTAAATTCTTTTTAAAAATATAACAATCTTTACTATCTCATTTTTTAATTAAAACATTTTTTTTTGTTACAGGTAAGTGACCTTCACTTTGAAATTCAGAAACTCCAAGATCGGATTTTTTTTAATCAATGATTTTACTCTCATCATCTTCCTCGATGAAATACTTGATAATCATCAGTTGGGTGAGTTAAAATCGTAGTAATTTTCGGAGTCAATTCAAATCGTTTTTATCGGGGACAAGTTCAGTCGAATCATGCGGATTCCTCTAAAGCTTTTGATTGAGTAAACTGAACTGGATGGTTTTCGTGTGACTGGAATAATGTATGAATGGATCAAGAACTGCCTTTGGAGAAGCCAATAATAGAGGAAGTTGTAATGGTTGGACTAACGTCCGAATCGCTGGAATATATTTCATAATTCGCTTGAATGGAATCATTCATGACATATTTATCGTTGAATTTAATCCTTCGACTATTTAATGCAGTCGCTTTGAGGACATTGAGAATTAGGAATTTCGAGGCACTCGATTTTAAGCTGGATTATTTTGTTGTGCTGTTTAATCAACATTCAATTTACTAATTTAGTGAAAATGTGTAAAGTATAATAAAAAAATTTCTCTGTGATTTCACTTGTTTTAGCATTGAGAATTTTTGAAACATAAGATGAAAAGTTGGTTTTTCTCAATTTCCGTGTGTTAATTAGTTTTTTCAATTCAATCAATCGTCTCTGTATTATCAAATTAAAAATCATAAAAATTCTGAAAAAAATCTGGTTTTTTCACAACTTTGTAGACATTTCCTTACCTTGTAAATAAAATCATTGTCACTGTGACAATTTAATATGAATCAAAGATGTCAACAAGAAAACACCACGCCTTTATAACTTTGCAAAGTTCAGTTTGTTTTTTCCAAAAATGTTCCGACAAATATCGTCAACTCTTTTAAACTTTATCCACAAATTTCCATTTCACCTTTTGAAATTCAAACGCATATCTATCATCTCAGAAAGAACTTCTTCACTACAAATTCTCAGCAGCGAGATAAAGATTCGGTTTTTTTACCTCCGCTCTCAAAATATACGGCATCGAATTGGAAAGTTGTATCAATTTTTTTTATTGTTGATATCGTCCGTTTATCAGAAAATATGAGACACGAATTTTTTTTGTCATATCTCAAAAATTGACGGAATCACATTGTTTCAAAAAATTTAACGATGTGACGTCATTTGTAGGCTCGGTATATCTATGTACACGAAATTCAAAATTCTTATATCATTCACAATCATCAACAAACAAACAACAAACAACAACAATAAAAACAACAATCATCATCAACAAACATCATACACTGTGACTTCGAACATTTGATATTGGAAGTCACAGTGTATGGATTTCTTTATAATTATTTACGGTTCTGTTTGAACGAAATTATATTTTTATAATGACGACGAGAAATCTGATCAAGTTTTATGAACACTGTTTATTTATAGTTCGAGATTCGATCAATCTTCCTGATGAGGGATCAATAAAACAAGAGTCGAAAACTTGATTTAAGGTAGTTGTAGCGTTGGCAACTTTAGTACATCGTGATAAATTCAGCGCAGCTGCTTTCAGTTTGCAATGCGAATAATTCGAGAGATTTGACAAAGGATAGATTTTGACAGATGACAAATTAGTATGATCGAATTATTTGTTTACAAGTTTGTGATTCAATAAAAATGTCCGCGAATGTAAGATATAAGGGCCAATATTGAGTACTTGACAGTACTACTCAGTCAAGTAATCCCGAACAATAATATTATGAATTTCGTAATACAGTGTTGCCACATCATTCATGCGTGACAGTTCAAATGTGATAGTTATGTGAATTTATTACTTTTGTGCAAAAAATTGACGGTCAAAAATTCTGAAATTTTTCCCATATAAACAGCACAATTTCTTCTATTCAATGCATTTTTATTTTTTTCGAACAGAGAATTCATTTTCTGCAGCTAAAAATATGTCCAAGCCCACAAGCGCCCATGTTATTTTCAATTTTTTTTATTAATAATTGGCACGGTCGATTCCTTTGATTTTTTGCATATCTGTTCAGTGTACAAAAAAGAGTAAGTATACAAAATTGCAAAAAAATTGGAAAATTGGACAGAAAATGCCTTTCCGCTACAACTACCTTCAATGGAATCTCTATGATTGTTGGTGGAGTTTGATTTCCTTTCAACATTCGTATGTGGCTCCTTGAGATCGAGTTGTTTGGACATTATTCATATATACATGGAGCGTTTTTCATATGACTTTAAAATAAGAGTTGAAAGCTTGATTTAAATGAAATCTTAATGATTGTTGGAGGGGTTTGATTTACTTTCAATATTAGTATGTGGCTCCTTGAGATCGAGTTGATTGGACATCATTCATATATACATGGAGCGTTTTTCATATAACTTTAAAATAAGAGTCGAAAGCTTAATTTAAATGAAATATTAATGATTGTTAAAGGAGTTTGATTTCCTTTCAACATTAATATGCGGCTCCTTGAGATCGAGTTGATTAAACATTATTCATATATGGGTCATTCTTTTACAAACCGCCCACCTTTTTGATCTTGACATTTTTGATTTAGTTAAAATTTAGTTTACAGACGCTATAAGTAAAATTAATTGACACGCGTTTCATGATATGGCTGAAAAAATTTTTTTCCGAAAAATATCAACGTTTGATTTCGCGACAAATTTTTGAATTTTTTTTAACTTCTTACACTTAAAATTCGATATCTCCACTTACACTGGTCCTATCGATGTAATTTTTTTTCATTTTATAGGTAATAGTGTTAGTTTACAGATTGTGTTTATCAAAATCGCTTATTGTCATTATTTTTTATAATAAAAAAAAAATAATAAATTTTCCTTTCAATTAGTCTTTGAAACCCTTCCGCCGAGTCAAATTCATTTATACTGTTATCATTTTGCTCGGTATTCTGTTATTTACAAAACTCATTCAACGAAAAAGTGGTATCTTTTTCGGATGGGAAAATATGCAATTTTTCCGAGCGCAACTCACGCAGCGTTCTTTGCAAGCGTCAGTGATCTCAGACGCCAGCATGATTTTTACGCCGATGGTAATATATTAAAATTTTGAGTTCCTAAAAAACTATCAAACGGAGCTATAAAATATCGCGCAACACAAATATATTTAATGAATATAGTATTGAGTATAAATAAACACAAAAAATGTTGTATGAATAAGTACAAAAATAAATAAATTAAAAAAAAAATAAATAAATAAAATAAAAACGTTTGAATTGGATTGGATGTTCTTTGAAGACTAGCTCGTGCTGCTTATCTTTTCAAAGTACTAGCCAATCCATTGCACGTACCCTTGCCATGTGATGAGGGAAAAAAGTGCCATTCCGCCGTTCAACCAAAATCTTTCTTATAGTGCGTGAGATCAACAAAATTTTTCTTGTTTTTCTACTGTGCACCCGAGCCATTAGAGAAACATATAATTTTATAAATTTTTTTCAAATTTTTTTTGATAAAAGACACTGAATGTTTTTGGAAAACATGAACGGCTATAGTGTCGTGGTGCAAACATACTGAAATAATCACAAGACTTTTCACTCGTACATTGCAGTTATTATCTCTGTAATAAATTGTAAATGGGTGCTGTAGCCTGATCATTATTCCAGTTTATATTACCGTTATTGATTAAACACTCTAATCAATAACGATGAAACAAAATGTAGTCATAGACCTTTTTTTAGCTCTTTCAAGTCATGAAAGCCAAATCACCCAAATATTGTAGTATTGTAGCAAGTTTTTAGTTTACCAAAAAAGTTTTTTTTTTTTTTTTTTTTTGAGAAAATATCAGGTTTTTAGAAATCCAGGACATTTTGAGAGTTTTCGAAAAAAATCCGGGACATGTCCTGGAAATCCAAGACGTCTGGTAACCCTGCTATATACAAAAAATTCACACTTTCCATAAATTTTTAATTAAAAGGATAAAGACCCTAAAACATAAGTCTGCCACGATTTCAAACAAGACACTGAAAAAATTCTTTACTTGGCAGCGTGCTAGACTGTAAGTTTAAACACGATTTCACTTGTTTCACGCCGTGCGCTTCGACTCCTCACTCGCTGCGTGACTTGCGCTCGAAAAAATTCGTATTTACCAATCCACAAAAGATACCACTTTTCTGGAAAATGTTTTTGCAAGATAAAAGAATGTAAAAAAAAATATAATTTTTTCATAATCGATTTGGGTTGGGGAAAGAACGTGTTAAATGTGTTTAAACAATTTAATTATTATTACCAATTAACTGTTGACAATAAAATTATGCTTGCAGTATACAGTGAAAGCTAATGTAATAACGCTTAAAACAAGACAAGATTGACATTGATCTGATCAGTACAACTGGAGTTAACGAATTTTAAGTGGCAACGGTTCTAAGAAAATCTGGTCATATATAGAATATTTGTGTGTTGATATTATCGAGAAAAAATTTTTTTTTAACAAAACCATGAAATACGTGCTAAGTTGTTTCATACGTATGAACGGTAAAAAAAGTTTTAGGCAAATCCAAAGTGTGAAGTTTTTTTTTTCCTGAAATCCGTGCGGTTTGTAAAAGAATGACCCATATACATAGAGCGTTTTTCATAAAACTTTTGAAGATCCAAACGCATATCCATCATCTCAGAAGAAACTTCTCCACTGCAAATTTTCAGCAGCGGGATAAAAATTCGGCCGCTCTTACCTCCGCTCTCAAATTCCAGAAAAACGCCACAATCTGCTGGAAAACGTCCCGAGTTCACGAATGAATCTCGGTTATTTCAAAAATTTCCCCAAAGTCCATTCAAGTGGAGATATGTTCTTACAACGTATCCACGCACACAAGCTCTTCCCAACAGTTATGGAAAGTTGAAGGGCCGTTCAGAAGCGCAGTCGTTTGAGTTAACACAAGTTACGGGCGTGCTTTTATTGGACGGGGAATATTCGCGGGCGTTCTTAAACGGAAATATTCGCCGACGAGTTGAGAAACTACGGTTGAGCTGCTCTCGCCCGTAGCCTCCTTGTGTTCGCTCACGTAGTTGTTTGTTTGCTCGCTTGCTTACGTCCGCTCGCGTCGCAATAATGATGAGCGAGTACGCACACTCACAGCCACATTAGAACCCTGGCAAAATTAGTCAGCGCAGTTATCGAACGTTAATTAATAGGGGATTTTTTTCCACCCAAGAGGAGTCACGCGAGTTATTCAAACTTGCTGGATTTTTCGCGTACATCGGCGCGTGAACGCGCGAGTTTTTCGACGACGAAAAATAGCTTTCTAATTTTCGCGGATGACGGTAAACACTGGCTCGACGCTCATTAGGAAATTTCCATAGGGTCGAATGTGGTTATCGTGCTTTTTTTACAGATAGAGGAAAAGTTGCGATTGTCGCTTGATGAGTTTGTTGATTGCAGGGCCAATTTAGATTTGTGGGAGGGTTAGAAATATTTTTTTTTTGTAGTTCGTGAATGAGTGTATGTAGGTGTTTTAGGTTTATACTTGTAAACTTAATTTTGAACAAGTAATTTTTTTTTTTTTTTTTTTTTTTTAGCAAAATTCAAAAGTGTTTACTTATAGCCAAGAAAAGTATTAGAAGATGATAAATAAAAAATATTTCCATTATATGTTAAAAAAGGAATGAAAACAATTTACACGCGATATTTCCAAAACGTCAATTCAAACCTATAAATAGACATACGTCGAACCTTTAATATTTTCAAATACGAGTGTACATACAAATTTCAAAAAGAAAATGTAAATCGTAGAATAATTTTCTTGTGACTATCATATCATTTCTTTTCAATTAATTATACAAAGTACCAAGAGGCAACTCAATTATTCTATGGCTGCATTCGATGCTTCATACACTCAATTCACGTGAACGCTGTTACCTTATTCAAAGTACAGCGCGGTTTGTACTTCTTGAAGCATGATGAAATTCGAAGATTCACGCTCCAACGATAACGACGACGGCGCAATTGCAGCATATATATACATATATTAACACACTTCTATTAAATGCTTACATACGTTTCACATTTTTCGGAGATTGCATTTAACATCTCTGAAATTCGTTTCTTATAAAGATTGCACTTGAATTCTATTTTTGCAAAGAAGAATTAGAAAAAAAAAATATTTATTTGCGGGGTAGGTAGACCACACAAATCGAAAGCGTGTTACACCAATAAATATTTTATTCAAAAACCGAATACTAGAATACAGCGAGGGATCGTTTT
>JAPYZL010160166.1:0-12093 GCA_030522825.1 Platygaster orseoliae
AAAAAGTTGTGTCTAGCGATGGGCAATACTTTGAATGATTCAGATGTAAGAGTTTTTTTATAATAAAGTTACATTTTTATCGAAAAAACAGCGAGAACTCAGTTGCGCACCTAATATTTTTTTAAAATCCATAACATTTACTCCGATTCTACAAATTTTCCAAATTTTGCTGTATCAAAGATCTCCGAATTCTACAAAAATTTTTTCGATTTTTCAAATTCTAGCAATACTAAGCGATTCCCGTTCATTTTCCTGAACGCAGTTTCCCGACAGTCAATTTTCCCGATGACCTTTTTCCCGACAAACACTTTTCCCGACAACATTTTTCCCGACAACACATTTCCCGACAACGCATTTCCCATAAAAGTCACAAAAAGTAACTCTCAAAAAAATGAAATCAAAAAATCAAACTGTTAAGTTTCGAAATGAAATTGGCCAGAAATAATAAATAATCGTTGCCTGGAAACTTGTAAAAAGTAACATAAATTTCAAAAACAAAAAGAAATCATTTCAGAATTGAAAAAAAATGTTGTTTACTGTTTTATTATTATATTTCAAAGAACAAAATATGAATAATTAGTAGGGTAAGGCGGGACAAACCCGACCTAGTAAATGGTTTTGGCTATAAAATGCTTATTTTACATCAGATCAAGTCATTATGTATACCAAATTAAAGGTTAGACTTTTGCGCAACTTTCTATGTATAGCATTTTATTTATACCTATGAAAAATTTTGAGATACAAGCGTTTTACGAAAAAATTCATTTTTGCTATTTTCAAAAATGATGGGGTAAACCCGACCACCTATGTTTTTGCTTGATTTCGTACAGATATAACCTAAATATAATGGTTTTACGATGATATATCAATGAATTTTATGTTTTATAACAGTAATAAATGATAATGGAAAAAAAATGAAAATAGTAAAATAATTAATCTAAATCATTCGAATCGCTGCTCAAATAATTTGCTGGCGTTTTTCTGGTTCGAGTTAAGTTAAGTTAAGTTAATTAAAGTTACGTTAACTTACTTCAGTTAAAGTAAGTTAACTTAGTTTTAAGTTACCTCCATTCAATCTACTTAACTTAACTTAGAGGTCGGATTTGCCCCACCACATCTTTTTTCATAACGATGCAAAAAAAATATGAAAAAAATTGAACAAAACTTATATGTACTTTTTAGGATTTAAATCAAAGAATCTAAATCCAGTCACCTTTTTTATGCGATCACATTAACAAAAAGAAATATCCTGGAGTCAATTATGCACCAAAATTAAAGTCGAAATTGTAAAAACACACTTGTTGTCGTTTGAGCATCTTATTGTCGACTAATGAAATACTGCCATGCCACCATTTTTGTTATTTTCGATGCTCTACACGACAACACTAATATTAGTTTGCATAGTACTTCCGATTGTTGAAAACAGAGGGAGGTCGGGTTTACCCACACGGTCGGATTTGCCCCACCTTACCCTATATTTTTGATTATGGCACACTTTTTCTGAAAAATATTTACTACCGTCTTTTTTTCTAACGGTCATTAGTTCAAACATTTTTTCGCAGTAAAAAAATTTAAAATTACACCGGTATATTCGTATAAAAGAATAGAAAATCAGTGTTGGGAAAAATGTTGTCGGGTAAATTGTTTGTCGGGAAAAATGTGTCGGGAGAAGTGCTGTCGGGAAAATCGTTGTCGGGAAAAGTGTTTGTCGAGAAAAAGGTCGTTGGGAAAATTGTCTGTCGGGAAACTGCTTTCGGGAAAGTGACCGGGTACCATACTAAGCAGCTTTTTTCGTTTCACAATTTTTCACAACTGTTATACACATTTTCATGACATTTCCTAAAATTTTTCAATTTTTCCACATTTTTAATAAATTTTCTGCTATCTTAACAATCTTAAACGTTCTCTAATTCCGAATATTTTCAAGGTTTCTAGAATTCGAATTGAATTTTTTAGAATTATTGACCGTCTCCGTAAAATAAAATATTTTCAAAAATCAACGATTTTTCGATTCCCAGTTTAAAATCCTACGTTATTTTCAAAACATTCTAAAATATTCAAATTTTGTGTACTTTGAAATTTTTACAAACTCCAATATTTCAGAATCATTTATGATCTCGATAATTTTCAATGTTCATTGATTTTTAAAAAATATCAAATTTTTTCCATCAAAATTTCGAAAATTAAAAATTCAAAGACCAAATTTTCTTTACTTTCGAAAAATTCTAAGTGTATTGCAGTTTCTCACTTTAAAAATTGAATCTTAATTAACATTTTATGTGGAAATAGTGAAAACTGATAAAAATAGTAAAATTCGAATAAATTCCACTACATATCTTCTTTAATTTTCATGACAAAGACAATTCCCTCCCACACGAGTTTTTCAATTTTCCCCTGCGGCGATAATGAACGCAAAGTCGATTCTTCGAGTACGTTAAAATTTAAATGCCCGTGTAAACTTTGTAAGTTAATGGACTATTAGTTGAATTTAGGGAACGCCACCGTCATAAATATTTTTGCAACTTTTGCGGCAATGACGGGGCCATAAATCTTGCATCTGAGCGGCCTTAAACTCGATTGAAGGACCCACTCAAAAGTTTTTGACGACGCTAATGGCACTAAATAGTCCCGGGTTCGCCGTAAATGCGCGAAACCTTGCGCATCGACTTTCGAGAAAGAAACATTTTTTTCTGCCTCGTAAAACAGGATTGTGAATTTCCGAATTTATCGAACGCATGATCCATGCACTGGAAAAATCATTTGGTTTACTTAAATAAATTTACAGCTCAGACAAACAAATTTCTTTTAACTGTAAAATAAAAAAAAGTGTAATTTACAGGGAATTTCGTTGAATACAACTTATCAGTGGGATAATTTCTCGTGTTACATTGAACAGTACAAATTCGGGATCGAATTGATAAGAAACGTTGGACAAAGTCCATGGAAAGATACCGTGGGCTTGTCAGGGATGAGCCGACCCACACCGAACGACATCGACGAACTGGACAAGACACCGCGATATCAGGACCGTAAACCCGACATTTTATTTGCCCAGTATCGGAGTTTATGGTGTCCTTAGAGGGCCCCCGACTCCCTGTTCCTGAATTATGTCAGATGTTTGCATATCTCCACTGTTTTCACCAAGATGCCCTATCTCAGGCTCTTGCAACTTTTTTTCACCCGCTCACTGCTTCGTGTAATAAATATTTCCTCAGAATCTGCCTTATTTTTCCTTCAAGTCTGACACCAAGTTTCTTCTATTCGAGTTTAAAAAGTCATCTTGAATATCCAGTTTTTGAGATTCTGTGATTTTTTAATTATTTTTAGGTTAAATACAGTTGCGTTTTTTTTGCATTTAGTTGTCTTTTCCGTTGACTCGGAAAAGAATGAAAGAGAGAGAAGGAGCTCGCTTAATTAAATGCATTCTCGTGGATCTTTCCCACCTAATGCCAGCGCCTTCGAACGTGTTGAGGGAGAGAAGGGACCGATCGGCTCCCTTATTTACTGCCCTCCATCGCATAATAAGAGGTCCCCAGGTTCCTCTCCCTTGGGGGACTCTTGAAAAAATGCTTCTGCCATGATGCAATGGCATTAACGATGGCAAGATTTGTTTTCTCCAAGCGAAACGTGATTTTTTCCAACTTACTTTACGTGAAAGTACTTCTAGATAAATTATCATGAGTTACAGGTGTAACTTTGATTTTGAGAAAAGTTGAAGAACTTTTGGAGTCCAGAGTTGCACATTTTTCATATACATACTTAGAATAATGGAATTTGGTTTTTGTGATTTTCGAAGTTTTTTTTTAATACTTTTTAAGTATTTTTTTATAATTCTTCGGTATCATAGTTAATGATAATAAGGAATGATTTTCATGAATTATTAAATTTAAGGCAATGTTTGAATTTAAGAATATGCCTTGATTTTGTTTCTTCAATTTTTAAAGTGAAAAACTGCAATATACTTAGAATTTTCGAAAATTGAAGAAAATTTTGATCGTACGTAGACTATTGATAATTTTTGAAATTCTAGTAAGAATATGAAACATTTAAAAGTTTTTAAGAATCAATAAACTTCGAAAATTTTGAATATCATAAATTATTTTGGAAAATGAGAGTTTGTGAAAATTGCAAACTACACAAAATTTGAATATTTTAGAACATTGCAAATACAACGTTGAATTTTAACCCTCACATGACTGAGGTGGGCCTCTAAGGCCCAAGACCCTTTTTTTAAAAAATAACTTTTTTTGAATAATTGTTACATTTGAAACGAAATTTTCATGAAAATTGATGCAGCCTAACACACATTTATAAAAATAAAAAAAAATTCGTGGAAATAGATGACTCCTTCAACATCAACAAAAAGTAGAACCTCAGTCGCAGATTTATAAAATAGAGCTCAGTTATGTAAGGGTTAAAAACTGTGTATAAAAAACTCGTTGATTTTTGAAAATATTTTATTTACGAAAACAGTCAATAATTCTTAAAAATCTCATTCGCATTCTAGAAACCTTGAAAATATTCAGAATAAAAAAACAATAAAAATTGTTAAGATAGCAAAAAATTTATTAAAAATGTGCAAAGTTTGATAGTTTTCAGAAAATGTCATAAAAATGTGTATAACAATCGTGAAAACTTGTGAAACGAAAGAAGCTGCTTAGTATTGCTAGAATTTGAAAATTCAAAAATTTTTTTGTTAGATTCGAAGATCGTCGAGGTAGAAAAATTTGGAAAATTTGTCGAATTGGAGAAAATGTTAATAGATTTTTAAAAAACATAAAATGTTTTTTTATAGGAAAATTGTCGATAGTTGAAAGAATAACCAAAAATTAGAAATTTCAACAATTTCGATACTTTAAAAATAATGTTCATTTTGAAGATGTTACATGATAATTGAAAAATTCGAAAAATCGTGTAAAATTTCGGAAAATGTTGATAAATGTCCAGATTGTCAAAAAGTTCTGAAATTCCATTCAATTGTAAAATTACTGTAATGTTTTTTGGATTTCAAGTCGTGCCTTCATTAAGGTTTTACTTTTAAGAGTGAAGAAGATTTTAAAAAATTTGACTGAAGAAAGCATCAATAGTTTCAATAGATTATTTTTAAAAATAGTAGATTCGTAAGAAATAATATTTAAAATGAACGCATTTTTTTCCATCAAAAAAGAAATAAAATAATTTAAGCAGTATAAAAACTTTTGTACCGAGGAAAGTTTCTAATTTTTTCAAAAATGATCCAAGTAGTTTTAAATATAAAAAATATCATGAAACATTTTAAATTTTATAAATCGTCGACTAAAAATTGTAAAATTTTAGATTTAAAAAAAACGAAAAATGTGTTCTCTTTGGCAAATTGTCGATAATTCAAAGAATGATCTAGAGTTGGAAATTCCAAAAATTTTGATGCATTAGGATTAATGTTAATTTGACATTCTAAAAATTAATTTTACTCAAATTTTCTATAGAGTAAAATTTTTTTTATTTACTTTCCACCGTCTGTCATTTGAATAGCTTTTATTTATGAAAATTGAATCGAATGCTTTTCATTCATGAAAGTAATTGGTACCTGTCACAAGTATCCAATTTTATCGCGAATAAACGACGATAGTTATTCTTGCAATCGAATTTATTCATCGAGTATCGCGCGAGCTTTTCACCTCGCGGATTTCGACTTCTTATCGCTGTTACTTTGTTTGCCTTCAGATTTTTATGCATGTTTTATGGTTATTGGAAGTTTCGAAAAACCGCAACTGCTTTTCATGAATTCCTGATAAATTTTGCATTATTTTGAAGTCTTTGAAGAATCTCATTAAGTTGAAAATTAATTTCGTAGTTTTCTTTGTGTGAATTATCAAAAACTAATCTTCACGATGATTGAATTTTTTTATGATTTTTGAGGTTTTTTTTCCTTTACTTTCACGAATTTTTCGTAATAGAGAAAATTGTGTGTCAGAAGTGCCACGTAGAAATTCTGTCAGTTTAAAGGAAGTTTGAAAATATTTTGAAAATTGTTTTGAAGTCGAAAAAATCATGATGGGTTTGAAATATTTGTTGCTCGCGGTTATGGTGAACATTTTATTTTTTCAAGACGGAATAATGGGCGTTCCGGACGATCGTGAATTGAACACAATAAAAAATACCAATTCAAAACAAAATGTTCTTGTTGCAAGTAAGTAGATAAAATGCAGTCATGATATATACAGCAAAGAAATTTATAAACAATTAGATATTATATTACAGCGTCATTATTTTTTTTCTAGCAAATGAAATTACTAAACCTGTAAAAGTTACACCGAAAAAAAGGTATTCAATAGAAAACTTTTTATAACGGAAAAGTTCCAAAATTATTTAATAAGCTCAGTCGTATTTAATAACATGATAGGAACTTTCATAGTTAAATAGTTACAAAAATTCATAGAAAAAATTACTTTTCCTTTTTCTTTAAACATAAACAGCGAAATTCCACTGCAGAGCAAGAGTAAACATAAATTCCAAACGAAAAGCTACATAATTCCAACGTTGTTAGTCATGGACAATTCAATGCAAAAATTCTATGGAACGAAACTTCCACAACATATATGGAATTCGATTTACCTGGTTAGCTATAAATTATTTAATCATTTTAACTTATTCAAGTATTTTATCCAACTTTAAGATTGTATATGCAAAATATTCTTGTATTTGTTCAATAATTTATAACATTTTAATTTTTGTGGATTATTCAAAAGTTTAAAATTTTAAATTCTAGAATAGGAATTTTAAAAAGTCGCAATTTCTCAAATTCAAAGAGTCTTGAAATTACAGTCTGAAATTCTGGAGGCTCTTAATTTACAATAATAATTCATCTCCTGAAATTCGTTAATGATTTTTATTTTAACAAGAAGTAAAACATTATTTTTATTCTTGAATATGAATAAACATAAGGTTGTATAACTTTTTTGAAGTAACAATTATTTCACTTACATTTTTTGTGATTATAAATTTTTTCAAAAATTTCGATTTAGTGAAATCCTGAATTCTAAATTTCGTTAACTTTCATTATTATTATTTTTAATGATAATTCTACTGTTCCCATGCAATTTTTTATAATTGCAATTTTTTATCATTCATTACTTCTCAATATCTTTTTTTTTTTTTTACAAGAAACTGCAATTTTATTCAAATTTAATTTAAATTCCTTGTTATTTTAATGTGAGTGTGATTTTATCATTTTTTTTCTCAATTCGAACATAAGATTTTGATTTCCTATACTCAGGTAAACAAAATTTTCGAACTTCCATCCTTTGGAGGCCCAATTCACATAGCCATTTCAGAACCAATTTATGAAAATATCGACACATTCACAAAAATAAGGTATCCAAACGGCGTCGATGATAAAGATTTGCATGACAATTTCTGTAAATGGCAGGAAAAAAAACGCGCAGAAAATGCATATGATGATTTTACTATAGCCTTGTTTCTTACCAGGTTAGTATTTATTATTGATGTGAAAAAAAATGACAACTTCATTCATTTTAAAATGTAACTTCATTTCCAAAACTGTATTTTAACTTTCTTCTTTCAGGGAAAACTTTTGCTCGAAAGTAAATGGAAAAGAGAAATGCGAAAAAGTTGGACTGTCAGATGTTGGTGCAATATGTGATAATACTTGTCGAGCATGTGCAATCGTTCAAGACCTTGATTTACAATATACAGCTGCTACAATTGCACACGAAATTGGACATTTGTAAATAAAATCCAGAAATACTAAACTTTTAAATTTTTAGAAACAGCTTCTTAGGGAATTTTTTTCATAATGTTTTTAAATTAACTTGCTCATTTCTTGGTTTATCAATATTTTTTTCAATGCCAGAAAATCATTAACAATTAGAGGAAACTTGCAGATTTATGTATGAACTTTCAAAATTTTTTGTATCTCTAGTAGAATTTCAGAGACATTCATGAATTTTGTAGGACCTTGAAGTAGTAGAGATCTTGTAATTTTTTTATCAAAATCTAATTTATAAATTTAAAAATTGTAGATTTGAATTAATTTCAAACTAAATTTTAAATTAAAATGTTTTAATTTCAAAATTAAATAAAATTAAAAATTTTTTATTTTTACAATTTACAATTTCTTTATCACAATGATTCACCTTTAAAAGAAAAACTTTAAGATTGACAGTAACTATATAAAATATAATATTAAAAAATAGCAGAATTTCTGAGATAATTCATAAATTTCATACACTCTTGAAATATTCAAGACTACGAAAAATCTTAATAAGCAGAATTAATTTTATAGAAATTTGGGACGTTTCAGATATTTTATATGTACATAATTTGAAATACCTTTGAAAAATCAAGAAAATAAAATATATAATTAATTTTCAACAATCATAAAAAATTTTTTAATTATGTGAATTATCTTTATCGTTTTTTTTTCGATATATGTACAACAACATTTTTTTGCATTTTTTTTTAATCCCAAGAGCTCTTAAAGTTTGACAAAATTACAAATAATATTATTATAAAGAAGAAATTATGCCCAAATTTAAAGGATTTTAAATTGCTTGTATCGATTTTGTAATTTTGAATTTTATATAAAATTAAAAAACATAAAAAATTTTCAAAATCTTCAATTTTAATTTCAATCAATTCGCGAAATTTCAGAAAGTGTTGAGAAATGAACTGATATATTTTCAACTTCATACGAAATTTCTTTATACCACTATGTAAAAGAATAACATAAAATTATGATTTATGCAACTTTTTCCAGATTGGGAATGCATCATGACAATGACCCACGATGCCATCATTTCAATGAACCTTCGAATCCTTCAAGTCTCATGGATCCAGTTTCCTCTGGGAAAAACCTATTTTTGTCCAAATGCTCTCGACATTATCTCCAAAATTCTCGAATGTTGGTTTACATTCCCAGAATCACACACATTTAACTATATTTATTTTTTAAAAAAACTTGAAAACAACAATGTAAAATTATTTTCCAGATCTGGCAGTGACCATTGTTTAACTGATTACGAAACAGCATTTAATCGAACCAGTGATTTCAAAAAATATCTAATCGATGAAAATACAACTCGAATAAAACAATGCCGTACCGTTTTTTCACCGAATAAAGCTGACACAAGCAACGGTAAAATTTATTTATTTTTCTTATACCTTCAATAAAATTGAATTCATCAATAAAATCCAAAATTCCTCATGCAGATGAATGCGGCCTGATTTACTGTAAATTCCCTGGCAGTGAAATGTACTATCCTCTGAATTCTTTTGTGGCTGGTCAAGGACTTTGTGCAAGAGATGCAAAATGTTTGGAAAAAGACTGCAAAGAAAGTCAAAAACTTAAGGCCATTGATGGGGGTTGGGGGAATTGGAGTTTTTATGGTCCATGTTCTAGAAAATGTGGTGTTGGGATAAAACGCAGTTATCGCGAGTGCAACAACCCAAAACCACAAAATGGTGGCATTCCATGTAAAGGAAACTCACTGATGATTGCACCATGTAAAATTCGAGATTGCCCAGATGGTCATGTTAGTCCCAGGTATTTTCAGGACTGATTTTTCATGACCTTGACACTTCAATTTTTTCAATTTTGTAATAAGAGTTGAAAAGAAGAAGAGAAGAATGTTGGATTTTTTTTTTGTTTCGAGGATTTTGGTTTTTCAGTATTTTTTTTAGTCCCTAAAAAAGAGGTTCAAGTGTAGACTCTGTTTCCAGAGAAGAACAATGTGCAGCGAAACGTAACAACAATTTTGGTTTGTTTGGAGTACCAGAAAAAGTCGAATGGCAAGCACATTATGGTAAGATGACCTTGAAAAGCCGGTATTATATGTTTATTGTTTGTAAACATAACGTTTTTAATGTTTTTTTACAGATCCTCGAACCAAACCTTGTCAATTAGTTTGTCGTGTCAAAAAAAATTCTCAAAGTTACGCATTTAATGAAATTGAAGTTGATGGAACAAAGTGTCGAGAAGGATCTTCTGACATTTGCATTGCTGGACGTTGCATGACGTTTGGTTGTGACAACGAATTGGATTCTAAAGCAAAATTCGATGTTTGTAGGGTTTGTAATGGTGATAATTCCACTTGTGATAAAGTTTCAGGATCCAAGGATTTGAATGGTTTTGCAGGAAAACGTTTTGGGTATTATGACATTGTGAAAATTCCAGCAGGAGCTCATTCCGTAAAGATTGAACTTGAAGAGGACAATGGTGGTTTGGATAAGAAAAATTATTTAGGTGAGTGACTTTGGGAGATTAAAGAGGTTCAAAATCATCCTGAAATTAGGGTTTTTTAACATAACATCTATATAATATTATAATGAATTTATATAATATTTATAATACAGATTACTAAGGTTTTCCTTAGTGAATAATTAATTATTATTTCAGATAAAAAAGAATAAATAAGGACAATGAACTTGAAGATCGATGAAAATACGAATAATAAAAAAAATGCGTAGAGTTGATGATAATAATTCCTTGAAGTCAAGTAATGAATAAAAATGAGGATAAAAATAATGAAAATAAGTGAAAATGATGAAAAATGTACTTGCTGAAATCTAGAAGACGTAACAAATGGTTTCCTGACAGTTTTCAAATTAAAAAAAAAAATTTCGGATTCTTAATTTCACTAACTCAAAAAAAAAACAGCAATCCTGGTTTCAAAAGAATTATAATTATAAATTTTAAGTGAGGATAATGTGGAAAAAAAATTAAGAAACTGTTTTGATCTACTCATTGATAAAAAAAAAGAATTAACGAAAATATCGAAAGTCTAAGAAACTTCGAACTTGATAGCTTTAAATTTTGGAAATTTAGACAGGAATCCATAAAAATACCAAAAATTTGTTGAAATCATACAGAAAATGAGAAAATACTAAGAGTATTAGAATTGTATACAAACCTCTGTTTTCTGAAAAATCTAAAAAAATACGTACAATTTATAGAACGATAAAAAATTCAATAGAAATTTCTGAAATCTATATACAGCAATCTACACATAAATTATAAATTCATGAAAATACTCAGAATTGTACAAATTTCAAAACTTTGTCATCAAATTCTAAAAATCTGTAAAGTGAATCACAAAATTCCAAAAATCTATCAATAGACCAAAAAATACGACGAATTGTATGAATTTTATGAATTTATCCTTTCGAATATTTCATAAATTTTGAAACAAATGATATCGAGATGATTTCATGATTTTCCTTCCCAAATAAAAATTTTCTTCACAACTCAATAACTTCTTCGAAAATTGTCTCATCACTATAATTTTTTTCGTTTTGCTTATAAAGTTTTACCTTCACAGGAAAAATTATCTTTATTTTCCAGCTGAATATTTCTCAAAATCTTGATTTCAATAAATACAAATCGAAAAATTCCTTCAAATTTTATTGTTCTAGCCTTGAAAATTGGTGGAAGGAACATTTTAGATGGAAAACATCAAGAAAAATACGCTTCATTCACACTCAAAGAACCCGGACTTCCAATGGAATACGATAATCATCGATTACAAATAGAATCATTACGCTGTTCACGTCCAATCAAAGTCGATCTTGTTGTTCAAGTAAATTTTTTCAATAACACAGTTTAATCCCCAAATAAAATAATAATGATACCTCTAATTTTCCATATTTCAGCTGAATTTTAACAACAAACGCAACAACTTTTACATTGATTACGAATTTGTGGTTCCGAAAAAATACCAGTGGGTCATCACAGGTCCACAAAAAAGTCTCAAATGCAAAGATCTAAACACAAATCTTTATGTTGCGGATGAAAAATGTTCAGCTTTAAGAAAACCGTCTCAACCAACGCCGAAACAAATGTCTTTTCTTTATCCGAGTTTAATTCTGTAATAAAAACATCGTATTAGAAACGAATAATTATGATTATTTAAATTATTTTTTTATCTGCTGTAGTTAACAAAGAAACACAAAAAAACAGCACAAAAAAATAATTTTTCCCATGCATCCGTAAAAAAAGCCACTTTATTTCTATGGAATGCGGGAACAAAAGACCCTTTTTGGGGTACTCGGAAATCAGCGGGAAATATCAACAAAAACCCTGGGAAACATTCATTA
>JAPYZL010160172.1:0-12270 GCA_030522825.1 Platygaster orseoliae
AAGAAATTTTTTTGAGGTTAGTATTGCACAGCACGCTAGTGACGTATACATCGGTTAACTACTAACGTAAAAATATGCTTGTAATAAAAGAAGACTTTGACATTTGTGTCGCACATACGAACGATACATAGTAGTGGCTCACGATTCCCCATGGCCCACAATTCCCCACTTTCCCCTATAAATATAATTGTGGGGTTTTTTAAAAAAAATTCGTTTCCTCTATAAAAAAATTTAGTTGATTTGTAACACGTGTGATTTTTTTGTAATTTGATGTAAACCTCGCACTAATTTTCTTTAATCTTAAATAATTAAAAGATCGGGAATAAGAAGATTCCAACGTTGCATATGTGTGTGTGTGTGTGTGTGTGTGTGCGTGCGTGTGTGTGTGTGTGTGTGTGTGTGTGTGTGTGTGTGTGTGATTGACATTTTCAATAAAGAAATTGAGATTTTATAAGAAAAGAACGAAGAAGAGACAAGAAAAACTTATCTAATATGATTAATCGTTTTTGATACTTGTCGATTAGATTTTTTTTTTTGAGTTAACATAATTTATAATGCAGAAGTGAAAAAAAAATTTTCTTTCTACGCAATATTTCCTTATAAAAAATTGAATTCGTTCTGTTAGCTTCAAAGGTAAAATTTAATTGCATTTTCAGACTATTATTCCTACAGATTAATAATTATAAAATAATTTATGCCACAGAATAAAAAAAAAGAATAATAAATATATAAATAAAAACCTCAAATTTAGAGAAAATGATTTCTACAGAATAAATATTCGTATATTTTAGCCACAAATAATGATATTGTGATCTTTGCATATTATTCACAAATGTGACTTTTTATATAGCTATGACAACTATATTGTTTTCTCTGTGTGAATACACAACAGAACATCTTTTATCAGTTTTAAATAAATTTCTTCTGTAAAGAAAAAAAATAAGTTTTTGAACTATTACTAAGCTTAGAAATTTCATTAGTTTAAAAATATTTTACATACATATCTTGAAAGCGAATAAAATGGTTTTAAAGGAAACTACTAAAATTTTAAAACTACATGATTATATTCACTCGGCAAATATTTGAAAAAATTGTTGGAAATTTATTATTTTCTGTAAAAAGAACTTACAAAAATTGTAAAATTTGAGGATAAAGTTTTTTCTTAACCTCTTAAACACTTCTCAAGGTAACAAATATTTTTCTTAAGTTATAAGGCAAAAAAGAAATAACTGAAGAGTATCTATCCTTTACAAAATCAAAAATTATTGAAGAGCGTTATAAACAACTCATTATCTACCTTTATCTACAAGGTCACTGTTATATATTTTAGTCCACATTAAAAAATTTTTTTTAATTTTCTCAAAATCACGCTCACGTTTATATGCCATAGTGATTTACTTTTTTTTCTAAACAAATTCGTCAGTCATGAATATTTTTATATCCCATTCTCTAATAAAGCCCTCTGATTTAATTCGAAAATAGAACAAAAGTTACTGTACTTAATCCCCCTCCCCCCTCCCTCCTACGTTCCCATTATTTAGATTTATTTACCTCATGGCCGGAGAAATTTCAAACTACGTGGAGCATATATTTACCGCGCGAGACGATAAGGTGTGTTGGTTACTTTTTTTAGTGCATAATTACTCGTGTTTTTTTCTCACCTCGGATATGGGCGCAGCGGAGAGGGTAGCGCGAAGAAACTTTTCTAATTTAAAGTTGTCGCTGGCCCTGGCTCTCGTATACTCGGCATGTAAGGGTCGGTATCTTTATTGCTTTCAACGTCGGTACAAGCTTACGGGAAATCGAGACTTTAGTTGGGGTGTTTTCGCATCTCACATAAATCGAGGTCCACGGAGACAAACACAAATTTTCCACCCGTAACTGTCCAATATTTAACCAACTTTCTTGCCCGCTAATTACAATCATTTGTACCGCTATGCGGGTGTCGTGTTCCACGGCGAGGCTGACTCAAATTTTTGGAGGCAAGCCGAAAAGTAACGTTTCTCAGCCAGCGCTTCGATAAAAAAAACTGTTGATAATTTACGGTTGATTTCAGAAAATAGTGTTTTGTATTTTGTATGCACGTAGTTCTCAATGATTTTCTGATTTTATTGATATGAAAAACAAGAATATCAGAGATTTTTAAAATCGACGTTAATGCAAGTTAAAGTTTCGTGATGAGTTAATTTCAGGATTTTAAAATTTTTGAAAAAGGAAAGGCTGAAAGAATTCAATTTCAGAATAGAAAATTTTCTCTCTATGGGAATGTAAAAATTTTGGTGACTAATTTTCAAAAACTGTAAATCTATTATTAAAAATAAGTGGATATATTTATTTGATGATTTTATTGTTCAATTAATTTTTGAACAAAGTTAAAATATTAAATATTTTTGTAATTTTCTATTTCTTGCTTGCATCGTCTGGAAATGTTTTATCGTAAAGTGGAAATGAAATTATCAATTCGGAAATTTGAAGATTCTAGAAAAAATCTTGATTCTTGAAAGTTAATAAAAATTTAAGTTTTCTTAAATGAGGATAATAAAAGAATAACAAAGGTTATTTATTCATTGAGTTGTTAAAAAATTGGATATCTTAAGGAATAATTGAATTTTGTGATATAACGTTACACGTATAAATCTGAAAATTCTTGAAATTAATCCCAAATTTTACATTACTCGAAGTTAAATATGCATTTCTGGGATTATTAATTACCAAATTTTTTTGAGTAACCACTGAAAAATTTCTGAAAAAAGTATTTGAAAGGCAAAAAACTGCACAAAGTCTGAAAATAAGATCATGGAAATTAAAACAGTAAAGAATATGTAAGAAAATTGATCAATTCATAACTATCCATTTCGAACAATGTTTTTATCGCTCCACTTTTTTTAAAAGTATATTTATTATTTGGAAAAAATGTTCATAATGTTTATCAACTCAAATACTTCATATTTTTCCTATCTTAATAATCAATTATCTCGTTTCTAAAAATTAAAGTAATTTTATCATAAAAATAATAGCAATATTGAAAAAAATAATACAATTTTTCGATTTTTTATTCATTTCTTTTTGTAGCAAAAAATTTTTTTTATCTATTTAATAACTATAGTTCCTTATAATTTATTCATTTATATACTTTTCTGTTTTAGCTAAAAAATATTTTAATTTTAAGATATGGCAAAATGATTAAAATGATTTTACTCTATTGATATTTTTAAAGTTAAATATGATTTTACTTAATAAATTGTAATATTTCGACATTCACAAAAGTTATTATTTATAATGAAATTGACAGACTTTCTTGATTCTCAAAATTTTTTTCGTGGACGAAATTCGATTTTCAAAAACAATGTCGAAAGTTTCTTGTTTGTACGAGTTACGTAACTGTGAAACTTGATTAAATATGTTTGATAAATAAATAAACTTGCTTAACTTGAACAAATAGTAAGAAAGGTTTAAAAATTTTTTGAAATGTATGATATGAATTTGAAGCATTTGAAGTCTTTTAACATACTAATTACAAATTTACCAGTAATGAAACTTGTTTCTCGTTTTAATGAAATTACGTATTCAATATTAAACGCCATTATTTAAGTCTGAGTTTAATACTTTCACATGTACAATTAGTTTTGTAATAAAATAGTGTAATAAAACGAACTTTTACGTAAAATTCTTTCTAATTCCTACATTATTTTATCATAGCAGAAGCGTTAAACAAGCGTTGTTTGAAAGGGCAGCACTGAAAAATGTCATGCCACGAGCTACTTTTACTTACAATCAGGCTATATTTATATGAGAATCGAAAATTCCATGAGCGTTGTTAGCAATCGAGTTCGCCGAGCAATCAATTACACCATTCAATTATCTCGAGTATTACGGGCATAAAAACGTCACTATTAATGCATGTTTTTGTCAAACGCCTCGATCTAGATTAGATTGCGGCGGCTCGCGAGCTGCATTGTTGCACAGGGATTAGAAATCATGAAAACAGATGACAGGGAAATGCGGTCTTACGTCCCACATTGTAGAAGAATAGTCTGAAGCAATCATTGCCTTCAAAATACGAAAAAACGAAAATCTATTACGTGTAACGAACTATTGCGCAAAATCCAGAGAAGCTGAGAATTTTTCTAATTTACATGAACAAAATTGTAGTAAAAAAAAAAATTCAGAATTTTTCAAATATATGAATGTGTGCAGTTATGTCAAAAATATTTTCCCCAAATATTTCGCTTGTTTTTAAGGAAATATAAAATACATATTTAGGACTTTTGACAAAAATATTTTGAGTACTTCTGGTGATAAGCCACTCAGTATTTCGACTTGAAATGGAGTGAAAATTCACTCCAATGAACGAAAAGAATAGAAGGTCAGCATTTTTACAGACGAGATTCACTCCGCGGAATCCGCCTCTGTTTATGAATACAGATCAAGCCCATGTTTACGAGCCCCTCGAACGTAGGTTATGTTTATGCATCGCGAGGAGGTTTTTTCTCGCGTGGACGGCGAGGAAAAAGGGAAACGGACGCGTGATAGCCGGGAATCCCTGCTCGGGACAATATAACGCATAAGTTTGTAGACAGTACGTAGCTGTGGAGGCTGCGGCGGCAGGCTAAGATCTGATCGCGAGAGTCGGCTACATGCTAGAGGAGCCGTAATAGCTGGTACTTTCCAGGGCCGTATCGTGTCGCCATTTATTTACATTAATCTCGAGCTAATAATCTCGACTCGGCCACGTTTATGCCGTACGTTCCATAATTGAATCAGCGCTTTGCGAAAGGACTTTATTTCTCATGTTCATACACATCGCAAGAAATCATGAACGCCGCTTTCAGGGTTCGCATTTTTCCATCGCCCTCCGTTAATTACTTTCCTAGCTTTCACTTTACGTATGCAATTACGCTCTTTTTTCGCGAGACACCTTCATTGTACATATAAAGCAATGGATTTTTATCGATCCGTTATACATTCTTTTGCCGCGCAAGATCTGATATAGCCTGTTTTCCACTTCCTTATGATTTGTAGGCTATTTTGTTCTATTGAGGTACATGATTCGGAATTTTCTTGTGACGGCCCTGCAAAAGCGTCCAAGGATTTGCATGAGCAGAAGGGAGTATTGACGAAAAAGCTTGGACGAAGAGAAAAAGAAATAGCGATTTTCGTTCGGAAATGTGATTGTCCCCGCAGTGTTGCTTTATGAGGTGTGTAATGACGACGTGCGGAGCGGCGAGCAAAGCCCAGAGGAGACGTAAAAACAGGAGCGACGTATGCAGTTTCGAGGGAAAAAGAAAGCATGGAGATTCGCGATGAATACGTGAGTTGAGTTGACTCGGACTTGTAAAAGAACGCCTCGGCCATAAAATGGCCTTACCAAAAAACGCTCAAGGACGTACGGGCTCTGCGCAAAAAAGTGCGGATAAATAATTGAAGATGCGACTGAATTTTAGCGATTTGAGGCTTGAAATTCACTTCAGAAAATGGCAAGAACTTTGATAATTATAGTAGTAGAGATAAGATGGTCAGGAACTGAAATATTGAATGAAGTATGATCGACATGAAAAGAGTAGAGTAATATGAGTAATACTTGAGTAGTACGAAAAATTATTATCGTAATGAAAATTGAACACTTGGTACTGATGATGTTGAAAAGAGGTGATTTTGAAGGTTTAAAAAGCATCTCACTAAGAGAAAGCTTTGGTTGCAGGAACCAAAAATTCGGTGATATATGAGCCTAAAAAATTTTGGGAATGACAATGAATATTTTGACTATTAATACAACAGTTTTCATTCACATTCTTGAAATTTTTAGTGCCAAAATGAAAACTGAATTAAAGTTACAGTTGGTGTATATTTTACTTAATCTTTGGTGGCTGAAAGTAGAATTATTTTTTTTCCCACGAGTGAAGAAAAAAATTAATAATTTTGAAATGTACTAAAATCATGAAACTTCAGTCTGATAATGTAAAAATTAATGTTCTGAAGTTTCAGTGTGAAAAAATGAAAAATCGTGTGTTTGAAATAATATGATTTTAGATCGAAATATAAACTACTTCGTATTTTGAATTTGTTGGCTAGAAATCTTCTATTTCTATATTATGGAAATAGAAGAATATGAGCTCATTGATTGACGTATTTTAAAATCAGGATAAAAAGAGTTCCTTTTTTTTCCTCTCATTTTTCAGATTATAAGAAGGAGAAATAGAACCGACAGAATTAATAGAATAATATTATGCAATGTTGCTTGAATTTAAAATACTTTTAAAAAGTAAAAGGAAAAAATCTTCGAAATCACTACTTTAAAAAATGTCCTTCAAATGTGTTGCAATTTTCGAATACTATACAAGCTGCAAAAAATCTTGAAAATTCAATCTAATTTTTCAAAAGTTGTTGAATGCATTTTGACTTTTTCTGAACAGAGCGTTTTCTAATAATGTAACGAAATTATCAAATTTTATAAATAAATGTTAAAGAATGTATGAATACTTTTTCAAAGTTCGTAAACTCAATTTGAAAAATAGAATAACTTTGGAAAGCGAAATTTTTCCTAGAAAGTAAGAAACCTATAAGACTTATTCAGAGTTTATAAAATTTTATAATCTGTGACAATTTAAAAAAATGCATAAAACATTGAAATTCTTCGCTACGATTTTTCATATTCAGTTATCTATGAAATTTCTAAGTATTAAATATCAGTTTAAGCAATCTGTATATATATATATATATATATATATATATATATATATTGGAGCTTTTTTGTAAAGGAAGAGTTGGAATCAAAAATTACGTATCCCTTCAAATTAGAATAATTTCTAGTATTTTCAGAAGCAAATATTTGTTTGAAAAATAAAAATTTTCTACAATAATTGTCAGAAACGCGAAAACTATTGAAAATTCATAGAAAAATAAACAAATTAAAAAAATATAAATGAAACTTAGTCAAAATTCTGCTAACACTTACCTTTTTAAAAAAAATTCTAGAAAAAATTGTTTAAAATAAATAGGATATTCATTTCATTGCAGATGTATACATTTTTTGTAGCTAAAAATTTGAGAATCTAAATAGCATTTTTTGTTCTGGATTTTTTTTTTTCGGATGCCAATCCACATATTAAAAAGCAGTAATAGAATGAAAGAAATTTCATGAAATAGAAATAAATGAAAATAAAAATTTTCATTCAAATATAATATAGAAGCAATAATAGGTAGAAAAAAATGGTAAAAGGACTGTACAAAAAAAGTCTATCATTTACCAAATTTTTTCAATTTCATACTTCTGTCGAACCTATATCATACTTAAAGTTCTACAAGTATTTCGCAAAATTTTGTACGAAAATTGAAAAAAAACTCGGAAAAAAAGACGTAATAACAAAACGACCATCAGAACATTTTCTCAATTATGTTAAAATTCATAGTCCATTTGATTTTTTGAAACTATTACCAATTGCCAAAAATAAGGAAAAATTCACATTTTCAAAAAAAGCTATATAAATATCCTTTAAATTTTCAAAATTTCACAAAAAATCTCTCGCAAACAAACGTCCTCAACCCAACAAACCTCCAAGCTAAAAAATCAAAAAAATACCCCAAGGATTCTAAAAAACAACCAACCCCTAATTCCCAAAATACTGACAACTCCAAATCCCAAGTGTCAAAGTCATCAATCATCCCGTCATTGCTAATTTTCATAGACGTCATTAATCGATCGAACCCGACTGGCGTCCACGTGATCGGTAATTGAAAAGTCGAGCTCTCGCATTGAACGCGCGAGGGTCAAGTGCAGACAATGAGTCGTGACCAAAAAGGGGGTTGAGGGGGGGAGGTGAGGGGAAACGACAGAGTAGAGCGGAAAAAGAGGTGGGAGAAACTCGCGTTTCCTAACAACACTCGCCCAATTTCACTCAAACAGAAGCCGATTAATTCGGGGCGTCCGATTAAATCCGTCAGCGCCGAGCAATCGAGCATCGATGTTGGAAGGAAGAAGAGACTATATTATGGTTCGTGGCCTCCCCTCGTTTCGAAACTCACCATACGCCGATCCATTATACATATTTTAAGCTGTCAATCTCTTCCTCGATGCCATTACGGGCGCACGCTTGGATTAGGCAGAAGGGGACTGACTGGGTTAGATTACTTGCCGAGTACAATCGTACAAAAGACGCGAAACGCGCGCGTGGGGTCAATTCACCGGCTCCTCTGTCAACTCCGCCACTGACAATCATTGCCACTCGTTCTCTTTTCTCTTGTTCACGTCTACATTCATACGTACATTTATCTTCTTTTCATTTCGGCTTTATTGTGCAGTCATTAGAATAACTATCGAGATAATAAACCGGCATGAAATGTGCAAGGACGTATGCAATTTTTATATTCAGGCTTGCGGTTTATCATTTTTCTTGATTTTTTCTGTGAAAAGTAAATGAGTTTTTAAGTGCACTTTTTTGTTTATGAACATTTTTCAATATTTTAAAAGAAAATGCAGTTGAATTCAATAAAACTGTCTGTTTTTTTAATGTGAAACAGTAGACCGAGCTGCCAGAGAAAAATACTAGGTTATACTATGTTAGAATTTCTGGTAGGCGCCACAAGTTTCCAAGTTGACGCGACGACGCGATGCAAATGTAGTGAAAAAATGTTGGGACGCATCAAGTTTAGCAACGATTAGCAGTACTAAGAACTATCGATCGACACGAGTCTCACATCTAGGCCTCGAAAAGCGTGCTTTGTTTTTAATGCGAGTCCTGAAACAGAACTATTGATTTCAGAGCAAAAGTTTCAAGACATTCCACGTTGCAGGGATCAAAGAATGCGACTAAAATATGTAATATCTGATATACATTTTGTCTGCAGTTGTCGCAGCCTTCGCAATTTTTTCTCACATTATTTGCATATAAAGGCATTCCTCTTCTTCCTGTCTACATACATTTTCTGCAGCATCGCAAAACCGCTGTCCCTGACAACTTTGGAAACCTTCGGGACGTGTTTCCGTCAACGAAAATTTATTTTATTGAAATATTATTGGCCAACGCTCCAAAACAGCTCCAGCCTTATTTTTCCTTTATTTTTTTTCAATTCTTCGTTCCCTTTTAACTGTAAAAAGATAATGTGAGAATATCAATGAGGCTCGAGTCGCCAGGTTGATCGTAAAATTTCTTCGATAGCGTTTGTCTTTAATTAAAGAGCTTTTTATCTGAGAGCGTATAAAAACAATAAAACGCGTGTATTTGCGATTCTCAATGAGAACGTACATTCTGAAAACGCGGTCGTTAAAACCCGTTAAATTTGAGTATTACATATGATTATATCTCCGAATCTCTTGAACCAATTTTACCGCTGTTTTACGTACTTTACACTTGGTTTTATTGCCATCCGACACGTGTTTCAGGATTTCTTCCGAAAACCTCGATTCGCTCGCTTCGCCATCACGATAAAATTGGCCCGAAAAAAAGTGAGAGGGTCCGGCATTTTTTTCTCGTTTTTCACACCTTCGATTTCTCGAAAATCTCGGATCGATGAGATCGAAGCAGTTGTGTTGAGATCAATATAAAAAAATTCATAGTCTTTTGAATATTTTATACATTTTTTTATGTTGGTACTTTTTGAAGTAATTATACGATTTTGTTGCTATTTATAGTATTTTTATAAATTTCCCCTTTTTTAAATATTTTTATGAGTCAGGATTTCTAAAATCGACTCCCAAAAATGAAAGGTCGCCATAATTAAATGATTTCATATCCAATCAAAAATAATCTTTTTTCTCAGTTGCGATTAAATTTATAAACTAATCTTAATTACACATAAATTCATTACCAAAATAATAACAGTTATTGATTATAAATTATTTAAAATAAAATTAAAAAAATTTTTAGATAATTATTACAATAAATAAAATAAAATCATGCAAATTATGTTCAATAAGAAAAAATGAATAATAATGGTGGAAAAAAATTATGGGTATAAGTAAGTTATTATTCAACTACTTTTTTGAAAAGGTATGATTAAATGATAATTCTCCAAGATTCTCAGAGTTTTAAACTTGAAATTTAATAGTCTAATGCTTTTTAGCTTTTAGCTTGAATCTCATAATCTACTTTAATAAAATAATTTTGACTTTTTTTTTTTTTTAAGTACAAAGCTTACATTCTAAGGAAATACTTCCAACTTTGAAACTCAAAATGCAAGTGTTCTTATGCCTCTTCGAGTTCATTATCTTGAAACTGAAGTTTTTTTCATTTTTGCAAGCTTGTAAATTTTTTTAAGATTCTTAAAGCTTCTTTGAGAATCTGAATCTCAATATTGCCAAGAAAGCGAAATGAAATCATTTAGATTGTTATAAATAAAGGTTTTAATATTGCTGAAATAAAAAGTATAAATAAGTGCGTGAGAGTAGTTTTTTGAGCCTTAAAATGTTGGAATTAAAATCACTCTAATTGGAGTGTAAAACTACTTAAGTTCTAAATCAAAAAATTCTTTTCGACTTATTTGAATTCAAACATCTTTAAATTTAAGACTCAGCTTTTGAGTTTTCTAATTATAAGCCTCCCTGAATTTCAAAACTCAAAAATAAAAAAAATGCTCCCTTTTGTTTTTCCATAAGTCCGTAAGCCTCGAACCCCAATCCCAAGCTTTTTCTAACCTCTGATTTTCCATCCCAAATTACCACAAAGCCAGTCCAGAAAAAAAAATTTGTCCCCAAAAATTTCGAAAAGTACACGCCAACACTGAAAATCTTCTTTACCCGATTCCCTTCCTGAAAAATCCAACGAAACCCGTAGGAGTACGATGCAAGAGCGGCGATATTTCGTCCATGAGAACGCGAAACGAAAATGTGCTATCTTAAATTCAAATCTTGTCCTCGCGTTTGGGGAGATGCGGATTGTTACTCGTCCGAGGGCCACCATAAGTTCATCAATGACAATTAAATGAAATGCTTATTTGTTTATTATGTGAAGACGGGCAGATATACGGTGGACAGTCGTAATATAGGGAGGTCGCGACGGGAAAGAGGAACGAGGGGTTCGAGACGAGGAGAGATGGAAACGGAGCGAAGCACGAGCGCGACTGAGAAAGGGCAAGGGACGAGATGGAGAGGGACGGAAAAGGGGTAAGGAGAGAGGGAGAAAGCGAGATTCATCTTGAAATTGTATCGGCATCTGTATGGCCATTAGCATACTGGAACTGACGTATCGCCGAATGTTCTCATTAGCCGAAATTCATGGGCGGTTTCTCTGGAGGCTGCGAAGGGGCCTTTTTTCCTTTTCTTCCTTCTTTTTTCTTTATTATTTTTTCCTCTTCCCGCGATCCTCGTGCAGCCCTTCTTATATTTATGCGCGTATATCTATGTATCGATGGACGTTGACTTTTCGTGGGAGCATGCATAACCTCAATCCAGAAAAGGGCTAGTTCCTCGAGAGTCGAGCTCGATGGCGAACTTTTTTTAACTGGCTTCACTAGAAATACCCCTTACCTCTAATAAGGCTAATTTAAATTAAATTTGAAAAAAATTTTTTTTTCCACGTAGAAATAGATAAGAGTTATGGTAATTAATAATGAAAATTAATAATGCGACATACCGACAGACATGAGAAAATTTTATTTTATTTTTTCAAAGTCGCAGTTTTTTCATGCGAAAAGGTTTTCATGAAAAAGAAAATGAGTTGTGATGAAAAGCATTCTAGATTTCTCGAAATTTAAACGAGCAAAATGTCGTTTTCCTATGAAGGGCTGAGAGCGTAGAATGGAAAAGTAGGGACACACAATATAGAGTTTCGTATCTGTCTGTCTCTTACTATTCCATTTTGCGCTCTCAGCCTGTCTTATATTCTATTCATGTTTCGAAGTATTACTTTCATTGCGCTTTCGCGTACTAAAAGATGAACAATATTTTGATAAGCGGAATTCAGTACTGAAAAAATAAGAATTGCCTACTGTAATTATAAAGGTTTTAAGGGTGTATTGGGGTTTGAAGTCCATAAAAAGGGATTCAAATTGGAGTCTGCCATTCTTCCGAAAGTCATAGACGCTGAAAATTTTTATATTTATTGTCACTTACATGTCATGATAAAGACTATTAAAGAAATTGAAAACGTTTTTAGTTTCTTAAAAATTTGTCGAAGGGAATTTGATATTGTAGTTAGAAGAATAATATAAGATGGCTGATCAGAATTGGATCAACAAGGCACTGATAACAGGAACAATGAAAACAAGTAATTGCGGCGATATAATCATTCCAGACGATAAATATCCTGAGTTACATTCATCAGTAGTACAAGGATC
>JAPYZL010160192.1:0-11299 GCA_030522825.1 Platygaster orseoliae
TAGCAACATTTTAACATATCTACCTCGATTGTGTAGCTGAAAGTGTTGACGAAATAATCGATATTTTGAACACCTTATAAAACTTTCGGATAGTTACGTGTTGGCACTGGTTTGGAACTACAAGTTACAATAAATTCAAACACTTCAGCATCTACTAAAAAACAAGCTTATGGAATAAGCTTTCTGTCATAGTAAACGGTTTAGACCTACGTCAATTTCAAGTACCGAAAATGGTGATGGCCGTCATTACCCCACTTTCCCCTACTGTTTCAATCTCTACAATATCTTACTCAAACTCTGCCAAGTTTTGGAATATTCTGTTCATTTTTAAAAAAAGTTGCAAATTTTTTATTAAACCCCGAAAAAATACACCTACAGACCTTACAAAAAATATATTTTTAACATTCCAATTCATCAACAGTACACAACAATGTACAAAGTTGTTTCATCAATGGCAATCTTGAAAAAAAATACCCATTTTTTGTCAAAATTTCGTATTTGTCATAAAATGATTACTTATTTCCAAAAAGTTATGAACATGAAAAAATTACGTGAAATTGCGAGTATTTGTAGAATACAAGAATTCCTTTAAATTTTTTTTTAATTTTTCTCCAAGAAAGAGAGAGAAAATATACATAAAAATCAGCAGAATATAAGTTTATTTATTTACCAATCATGTGGCAGTGTTCAATATTTACAAAAAAGTTGCCAAATATGTAGAAAAAAGGACAAAGTTGCTTTCAGAATTACATGTTTTTGAATTGCTAAATTTCAAAACACCAGCAAAAAGTTGAATATTCATCTGTTGAAGATTGTGCAATCTATTTACAGGAAAAAAATGTATTTGTCGAGGATTCAATACTTCATGATCGAATAATCATTTTGAATGTGTTTATGAATTATTATTCATAAAAAATTCAATCAAATAAAATATAATTTAGCAAAATGTCAATATTTATAGTATGTCGATCATCGATTTCTATACGGATAACAATTAATTTCTATCTATTCTCATCAATTTTCATAAGTTCCAATCACTCAAATAATAAAAAAAAATGTTCACTACGTTTATTTCTTCTAGTTTTAAAAAATTTCTTTTTAAAATTTTTTTTTAATTTGAGGGGGCGGGGGTAGGTTTTAAAATGTCCGTATTTTTCACAAAATCAGCATTACTCCTTCAAAAAAATTATCCTAAATCAGCAAACTTCATAAACAACGATCGAAATCGGAAGATTTTAATGATCTTGTCCCAATTACGTTAACAGGGACAAGTAATGGGCCCGTGTCTACATGAAGTTCACGCTATAATGAGCATTTCGTCGGACTGACGCTTGCAACAAATACAGAATGATCAGCCTGGCTGTTTCATCGGGTATTAAACTCAAATGTTTGATCGTTCAGTTCGTATTTCTGCCCATCAGTCGCCGGGCGTCAAATTTAAATGAGCCCCCCCCCCTCCTTACCCCGCGGGGCCCTTGTTTACGGCGGGACGCTTTTTCCGAACGATCAGTCGATGCGAACTCCATGAGGAATATTCTCGTATCGGGTGACATCCAGGAATGCAACATTCCCGTGCAAAAAGTAAACTCGGGAGGCAAATTTATGTGCCGATTGCCCCGCGTTCTGGGAACGCATCCACCCTGACATTCTGATGCGTTAAATGTGACTCGAGAAAATTGCCATCCATTCCTCGGGCGTTCAATCCCGAAGTGGTAGAATAACGTAATTAAATTAAGTAACTACAAATTTATCCGCCTCATTATATTCTAGTATCGAAGAATTTCATTAAGAATCGTCGACGTTTGGTAACTCGTGATTTCTCGGATTTAACTTCTTTCATTAGTTGGTCAATTTATGGATGTTGCGGATTCTTTAATGGCGGAAGAATTGGTTCGGTTAATTGAGAGGTTTTTTGGAGCGAGTTATAATTCGATACGGCAAATTCGCGATGTGGGAACCAGAGGAATTAAAGCGAAACATGGAACTTGTGGTTTTATGTATTTTTCAATTACGTAGGGAAAATACGAGATTTATTATTTTTTGTCGCGGTGTGTATTAAACGATGAGGTAACCTGATTGGATTAGATTTTTTAAGGTGATTACTAGTTTTGGAATTAGTGTTTCTTGTTGGATGTGATTTATTTATGTAAAGGGTTAGTTGTTTGGAGTGATCACATTATTGAGGAAGTTTGTGAAAGTGGAAAATTGAGAAATACGTGAGTAGTCATAATAATTATGATGGACAGTTTTCTGCGTGCGTAAGAAGGTTTTTTCAAACGTTCGAGATGTTGAAACAATTGTTTCAATATGAAATTTAAATGATTCTTCATACTCAACAAAAAATAGATTAAGCGAAAAAGAAAAAAATTATTTTAAGCATACAAAATTAGCGCTTGGATTAATATAAATATTTTTGGCTTAAATATACGTAATTGAAATAATTTTAAGACCGATAGAATTACAGCAACCAAGTTATGAATTTGCAAGTAATGAACAAACTTTCAAACAGCTCGCAGTATAAATAAAATGCAATATTTTTTTACAAAATAAGATATTACAGGATTGTTTTAATAGTACGAAACCAAAAAACAATTGTGATGAATGATTTTAAAAAGAGCCATATAAGAAAAGATCACACGAAGTTCTCAAAAATTTTTATGATTTTCTACATGAAACCACGAATTTTTTTTTTTTTTTTTTTGAGGATGTAGAAAATCATGTTTTCATTTGTCAAAATTAAAATACTTCTAATGATTGACAAATGAGAGATGCACGTACAAAAAAAATGAACATAGTGATAAAAAAAATTTTTTTCTTTATAAATCTTACACTAGGAGTTCATTATTTTTTTTTTTCGAATTTTATGAATTTTCTGGAAAATTTTTCTAAAATTAAAAATAGCCCAACCTTGAATAATAAATTTGTTGCATCGGTCTTTCCTGTTAAAATAATTCTTAAATTGAATAATACATTCACAAATAATTTTGTACCTTCACTGATGAATTTTCCTCATCAAAACACTTCCAAAAAAAAAAAAAAAAAAACAAACAAATTCAAATTATCGTGGTCATAAGAATCAAATCTCGTACCCTTATTAGTAACAAATAACAAATAACAATTATCTAAGTGAAATTTTCTAGTGAAGTGGGTATGTAATAATCAAGGCAGACAACATTATTTTTTCGAAATAAAATTATTTACTTTGAAAAATCTACCATATCCCTCGATAAATAAATAACATGGCATTTTTCGGTTTTTTGAAAATGATTAGCCATTTTTCCGAAAATGATTTTTATAATTTTACCACAAGATCATCTTTCTTAGCTATTTCAGCTCAAACAAATTTTTATAAGTTCTCAAACTTTTCAATTATTCCAATAGTAAGAAAAATGAAATAAAGCTATGAAGTGAAATGATAAAATATTACAATGAATAATAATTGTTTATAAAAAACCTGTATCATAAGTCATGGGCTATTTTCGATTAAGAAATTCAAAAACTTTGTAGCAATGCAACAATTTTAATCAAGAAATTTGTGTACTTCAAATTTTATCTATGAAACCAAATGTGATCTTATGCGAAAATTTGATTTGAATCCGAATCCTCTGTCATTTTTCTTGAATATCTAAGATGATTTTTTTTCTAATAGTAGATTAACAATTAGGTACTTTTTCATCTATAATTTTTTCAATCATAACAATGAAAAAAGTTCATTATTTATAATTTATAATCATTAAAATAATTTTATCTTTGTAGATTTAACATGATGTAAACAAATAACATTTAAAAATTAATCACGAATATAGAACTGTATATGATAATTCAATTTTCAAATTTAAATACAAATTTGTTTAAATTATCATTGATTGAATTTCATATATTGTTATGATTTTATCATATTATTTTACATATTTCATCATTGTATTATTTTTCTATTATACTATATTATATTATATTTATTATTATATATAATATATTTTATTATTATTTTATTATTATTATTTTTCAATTTGAGTTAAAATTGAATTTTTAAATTAAAATTGGAAAATCTATTTAACAGAAAAACAAAAAACAATTTCCTAATTCAATTTTCATACTTTAGCATGTTATAATTAGTAAAAAGCAGAAAAAATATATCACCATTTTCATATTTCTGTCTCAGACAAACCCATAAAATATATTAAAACACCCCGTCTAATTCTAATCACCAAACGATTGACTTTTCAACTCAACCTCAACAAATTCGAAATAATCTCCTTCTTGCTAAGCGTCATAAGAAAAAAATCCCGTCTTCTCCGCGGGGTCACCGTAATTGCACATCGGGTAGTCGACCTAACAGCAAGCTTTTCGTGGCGTGAACAATAGCTTCTCTGGGAGCGTCTCGGCGCGTCGCGCTTGTGGGGGCAGGACTCCCGAAGTGTCACAGTACGAACTTGGAGTGCCCAACCTTCAACCCTCTCCCCCCTCCTCCACCTCAACCCTGGCGACCGCTTGCACATTGTTGACCCAACTCTGATTTATTGCCTCGTGTTTATTGGAGGGACTCTTACTTAGTCCGGATGTACTTGTTCGATGAATTCGTTTTAAGAATGAATCTGCTACATTTGAAACTCTTTCAATTTTCCGAATAAGAGTTCTTCTTTTTTATGGACAAGAAATATATTTGGTTTTGAATAAATTTGTTGTAAAAGTTAAGTTGAAGTTAAGTTAAGTCAAGTTAATAATAAAATAAATAAAAAGAAAAAAAAATGAATAAAAATTCTTCACCTTTTTCCTCTACAATAACAACCACTTGAGTGACAAAAAGAGAAACACTCCTATTCCTTATAAAAGATTAGCTCTCTGAAAAAAATCCCTGTTACCAAAGACCTCGTATTTTCCCGTCGTAAAATGCTCGACGATTTTCTCGATAGTCGCTGAAACACCGCAAGGCATTCAATAGCGAACTTGGCAAAATCGTTTTCGCCAGCTGCAAAATTAACAAATAACTTGCAGTTAGAGGGCCGAGTTGCGGCGCGAGAGGTTTACGACTGCGCTCTGTACAGAGGAAGATCATTAAATTGAGAACCAATATGGGCTGCGGAGCAGCTGTTGGAAACATACGTAGCGCACAAGCCTCGCTGGAGGAGGTTTCGATATATATCGAGGCGCGACACAGACCGTGATCGCGGGTCACATAGTGGCTGGCTGCGGAGCATTAATTTGTGACCGAGTTGTCGCCCTGGTTTGACACCGCAGTAAATACGAGGGTGATAACGTTATATATCACAGGCGTCCTGGCCCAACGGCGACCTTAAACAGCATTAACTTGGGCGCAGAAGCTGATGCTTGCTTTCATAACGAGATGCAGCTTCGCGAAGGTCGCTATCGACTTTGTAATCCCTGCTAAGTTCAATGTCAAGGCGCCTAAGCCGTCCCGTTTTTGAGGAGGACGTTCACCTTGCCGCTTTCGCTTTTCATCTCGCTCGTCCTTCGGGACATAAACTACGACTTCCATGAAACACAGAGATTTCATCAGAGATATCAGAGATTTATGACAGGTGTCATTATAACTATCTGTCAACACTTGATTTTCTTCGATGCTGAAAAATTCATCCTGGCAGAAATGTAAAAAATCGTCGTTGAAAAATATCATTTCGAGGGTGCTCTGTGATTGTGTAAAAAAATTCAAGTATTCCGAATACGTAAAGTTCTGAAAGAAAATTTATCATTACTCGTAGACATTGAGCAATATTTTCCACAATTTTTTGGTATCTCTCATTTCATTTTGTAATTAAAAAATTAAGGGAAAATCTTGAATACTTGAAATATTATGTTTAAAAATATTGGAATCGTTCAACAAAATTATTTTGAAAATTTTAAAGTCAATCAATATACAGTTTGCCAATTTATACATAATTACAGATTATCATGTTACTCCGATAAAGAAACTGAGAAAAAAAATCAAAGTGGAAAAATATTTTCTAGTTTTATGGATTTTTTATACAATAAAATTATAATTTCACGGATTTTAGGTATTTCAAATATGTCAAGAAATTTTCATGTTGCATGTAATTTATAAAGTTTCACTTATTAAATGGAATTTTCAACAATTTTCAATGTTTCTATGGATCACTATACAGAATTCTATAATTTCATGCTATATTATTAAAAAAACTGACTATTTTCATCACTTTATTTCAATTTTCAATAAACATTACGTTTTTGTATTTTTTAGTATTTAGTAAATCGAAAAAATTTTGTGATTTTTAATTTTGAAGTCTAGAATCACATTTTTTTAATGTTTGTGCTATATGTAACGAGATTCGATTTTTGTGATTTTCAAGATTCAGATTTTCTTATTTCCATTTTTTTGGTATTCTTTTATGATTCTTTTATTTTTAAGCAATAAACGAGCATTATGAATTTTTTTTTAGCTTTTCAAAATTTGATACTGTAAGAATCAAAATTGGAAAATATTTTTTATTTTTATAGATTTTTTTAAAAATTATAACCTTAGAGATTTTAGGTATTTCAAAGATTTCTAGAAATTTCGTATTGCATGTTATTTATGAATTTTTTATTTTATAAACTAGTGTTTTCAACAATTTATTAGGAAAAAATTTGTTTTAGAAAAATATAGTTATTTTCTGTGCAATTTTATGATTTATAATTTCACAGTCCAGAATAATATATTTTTCATGATCGAATTATATGTAGCGAAATTCGATTTTTGTAATTTTCGATATTTAGATTCCTTTTTTTTCTTATATTTTTGGTATTTTTGGTAATTCTTTGATTTTTGAGCTATAAACGAGCATTATGAATTTTTTTTCTAGCTTTTTCAAATTTGATACGGTAGAAATCAAAATTAAAAAATATTTTATATTTTCATAGGTTTTTTAAACAATTCTAACTTCACTTACTTTAGGTATTTCAAAGATTTTAAGAATTTTCGTATTACATGTTATTTGTAAACTTCTATTTATTTACTGGTATTTTCAACAATTTTCAAAGTTTTTATGCATCACTAACACAGAATTCTAGAATTTCATACTATATTATTAGAAATCTGACCATTTTCATCACTTTCTCTCAATTTTCATTGAACATTTTTTTCCATATTTTTTTAAGTATTAGGTCAATCAAAACAATTTTATGATTTTCAATTTTGAAATCCAGATTCTCACATTTTTAATTTTCGGGTTATATGTAGCGAAATTCAAGTCTTGTGATTTTTGAGTTTTAGATTTTTTTCAAATCTTTTTGATAATTTTTGTAATTCTTTAATTTTTGAGCAATTAACGTGCATTATGAATGTCTATTCAGCTTTTTATATTTTTTAAATTCGATATTGTAAGAATTAGAGTTAAAATTTCCTTTATATTTTTATAGATTTGTATAGAAATTTGAACTTTTTAGATTTCAGGTATTTCCAAGATTTCTGGAATTTTCGTATTGCATGTTATTTATAAAATTTATTTTATGTACTGGTATTTTCAACAATTTGCCGTGTTTCTTTGGATCACTATACAAAATTCTATTGCATGCTATATTATAAACCATAATTGATAGTTTTGTTATAGAAAATTTTTTTTTGAATTTAAATTCCAACGTAACTAATATTCATTTAGTTTTCAATTCGTTTCAAAAGTAAAATGAATTTTATTTGCCGGTATGAAATTCAACATACATTTAAATTTCCCGCGTGCGCCAACTGAACGCGCAGTTAAATCTCTCCGACAATCGTCAGCTGATTTCGATTTCACTCCCTCGAGTAAAGAAGTTTCACTTCAAAAATGCAGGGAAAATCTCGAATACTTGAAATATTATATTTAAAAATATTAGAATCGTTAAACAACATTATTTCGAAACTTCTGAAACTCAATTAATTGACAGTTTGCCAATTTATACATAACTTCAGATTATCATGTTACTCCGATAAAAAAACTGAGAAAAAAAATCATAAATACATCATGTATTAGTTTTAAAAATCAAAGAATTGTTGAATAACGTTATTTGAAACATTCCAAAGCTGAATTACGAAAAAAATCGCTAATTTATCCATTAATTCAGATCTTCATGTTACTCCGTTTAAAAAACTAAGAACAGAAATCATGAATATTTGAAATGTGCGTTGAAAAAATCAAATGATTGTTCAATTGAGTAAAGGTAAGTTAAGTTAGGTTAGGTGTTCCTCATCCAATAGGATGACGAACATTTTTGAACTGTTAATCAAGTAAAAACGTGACAGACCGTTACATAACCTCTTCTAAAAGTGCGAAAAACTTGCAGCTCTTTAATTACTGAAACTCGTCAAATTAAAGGAAGGCAATCAATTCGCTCAGAAGAATAAACCCCCTTTTTTTCTTAGCCAACCATACTTGAATCACTAAACGTCTTGTATAAACTGGGGGACGCGACAAAAGGGTTATACTGCTATTAAAAAAAAATGGAACCTCGGCGCGAGATGAGCCGTAAAATCGAGGGACAAGGGAAATTCGTTATTAAAATAAATTATTCACATCGGTAAAATAGTAATATGTGCAGCGGTCGCCATTCCGAGCAAAATGAATCGTAAATTAAGGCGGCTACACGGAGTTTAAGGGCATCCCTGCTACTTTATCGGTCTTGTTGCGGTACATATCAAACTTTTTTTTCCAACTTATGTCTTTATTTGATTTAAAACTTATTCATTTTTTATTATAACTTTCAATGAAAAATATTGCACTTGTCGAATCGTCTTGACGACTCTTACAAAGACGCGAACTTTATCGTACGTTTACGACAGAGGAATAAAAAAGCTCAAGATTTACAACACTGTCGCCGCAAGATTCACGAGAAGGGCTCGACGAGCGCCGGCAGATGTCGAGCGTCCGCAAGCGAAAGGGTGGTCGCCAATAAGGGATGCCGGAAAATGTATGCCCTAATAATCGAAGAAAAAAATGTCCAATAGAAGAAATTTACTGCTCGGTGTAATTAAGGGAGGGGTGACCAACGATTTCTCCGTCACCTTCTCTCACTCGCAACCCTTTGGGCGCGCTTGGTCCATCCTGCCAGAAGAATTAATTAATTCGGAATATATCAATTAAGAACGAGATTCGCTCCTCGAAATCGGCTCCCTCGATTTTTCTTCCCGCTTCTTTTTATTGCAAATTGGACGTGAAAAATGACGCCTTGATTAATCTTACGGATAATTCAAAAACGAAGGGGTTGCCGGGACGAATGGCGCGGGATAAAAATTCAAGACGCGAAATTGCCAATCAGTTAGGAGGTGGGTTGAGAAGGGCGGGTAATTTCGTTAAAAAATTATTCCCCGGCTGAATTTCATGGGCTCGCTTCGACGCGTACCGACAACCCTTTGCCCGGGAGAATCCGAGATAAGGGGGTGTGTTGGAACGTCGGCGTTTATTCTAGCGCCTTGGAAAAAATGCGAGCTGCGTGTTAAACGGTTTTATTTCGAATGATACACGTACTTTGAAAGACCCTTTTTCGTCAGAATTGTTAAACTACCTTTTTTCGATTGAATTCCGTTTCGCGGTCATCGTAAAAGGTGTGTTTTTTGCAGCCGCGACACCTTGACCATACGTTGATGGGAGACGTCGATGTTTTCCCCATGGAGACGAGCTCGCGGTGCGCTCGTAAATACGGAACAGACTCGATAAGTTAGTAAACTAATTAGCAAGGTTGCCGACAAAAGCCAATCCTCTGGAGCCGCGTCGAGGCTTGTCGCCGGTGTTTTTACCCTGTCTCTTCCTCTTTCTGCCTCAACCCGAAATCACCTTTTACTCATTGATGTTATTCCTTCCGTTCTCAACTTATTCTTTTTTTAGGTAGAAAAGGAAACAAATAATGTGCAGAATTTGTAGCAAGTTTAGAACTTCAACTTAGTTTCACTCTACACATTCTTGTTTGCACGTGTTGCACCTGGTGGAATTCCTATACTGCGATGTCGATCTTGAAACCAAGAATACTCTGAAAACCATTGCTACAATGGAACCACCTATTACATTGAATTTCATGAAAACATGAAGCAGCTCTGGAGGAATACGTTCCAGAGAGTGTAGATAACAACTACCTCATCACATTTTTCTGTACGACCGCTATAGACAAAGTGCGGTTACTGCTTCTGCGAGTCCTCTCGAGTTAAACAAATGAGAAGTTTGTTCTGCTCGCACACAATAGACGGAAACCGAACGATACGAGCAACTAAACGTGTAAGTATTTAACGTATTACATTGGGAGGCAAATCTTTAGGAAAAACTATACAATTTTTATTCATTTCTGCGATGGTTGTGTCTGAATACGAAATTGAGTTATTATGTTGAATGTTTCATTTAATCGTCAGTCTGCTCTCTAAATCTGAAACAGTCGAATTTCAACTAATTGAATTTATCAATGATGATTTGACAGAAAGGTCCGTTGCTTCTGTGCTAGTGATGAATTATCTCATCGAAATTGCAAATCTGTGTATTTGATATGACTGATTAATTAATTGCATGAAAAAAATTCGGTTACATATTCTGAAGTTTATAAAATAAAACAAGAAATTTCAAAAACAAATTCATGAATCAAATAAAGATTGAAAACAAATTTATCAAAAAATAATCGAATATTTTTTGTTAAGTAATGTCTTGTTTTAAACACATAATAATTGAAATTTTAATGAAATTCTATAATATCTAAAATAAGTTGAGTCATTTATGAATTTATAAAGTATTCAGGTAATTCATAAAGAAGTAAATCAATAAATGAATTATCATCTCTTCATTGATTATTCTTCATCTGTAATAAATCAATTTTTTCTTATTAAACTTGAAATTTTTCTTCTTTATCAAATCTATCAATATTTTAATTATATGTATATTAGCTCCATAATTCATTTGTGTAGCCCATAAACTTTGTAACTAAATTTTCAGTATTCATTTAAAGTTAAACATTCAAAAAATATCATAAATTTAAAATGTCCGATAATGTGTTACTATAAATATTTCGACAGTTAAACTATTTGAAAACGAAGAAATTTATATTCCACAAAAATTGAAAAATTCTGTGAAAAAAAGGTATTAAAATGTACCTGTATAGTACAAAGAATTTATCATTATACAGGGTGTCCCGGAATCGACGTGCAATATTTTGACCAATTTTTTTTCGGATTTTTCCGCGACAAGAAGTCCTGTTCCACTTTTATCAAAACTCAAAATTGGCCGAGATATTCGAGTTTGAAATGTAACCAATAAACACGCTTTTCCGAGGAGTGGGGGTAGACACCACGGACCAAAATTTGCCGAAATTTTTTCCATATTATTCTGAGTCGAAA
>JAPYZL010160207.1:0-13325 GCA_030522825.1 Platygaster orseoliae
TTTCGTTCCTGCGTTCCATATAAATGAAGTGGCCACTTTTACACACGCATGGGAAAAAATATTGTATGCTACACGAGACAAAAAGGATGATTCCAACTCATGCAATTGCGCACTCGCTTCGCTCGTGCCCAAACTTTGCGCTTGTTGGAATTATCCTTTTTCTCCCTTGTAACATAAATATCTATTTTTGGTTTTGAATTTTTCAGAAAGTAGCAAGGGACTTTTTGACTCAGAAAATTTTAAATTGAATATTTGGGTAGAGTTCGTTCCGTGGTTTTTATCCCAACTTTTCGAGGTAGCGCATTTGTTATTTGAACTATAAACCTTGATAACTTGATTGATTTTGAATTTTGTAAAAAGAATTATATTGATATACAGGGTTATTCAACATGGCCTGAGCACCCGGAAAATTTTGATTTCTTGTGAAATTCTAAGACAATACTTCCCTTGCCACTTTTTACAAAACTCAAAATCAAAAAAGTTATTCAAGTTTGAAATTTAAGCAATAAATGCACTTTTTCAACAAACGGTGATTAAAACAATGGACTAAACTTAACCCAAATTTTCTTTATATTTTTCTGAGTCGAAAAGTTATTTATCACTTTTCACAAAACTGAAAATGAAAAAAGATATTCTAGTTTGAAATTCGAGAAATCTGATTGGTTGGAACTTTCAACTCGAATATCTTTTTTGATTTTGAGTTTTGTGAAAAGTGGCAAAGGACTTTTCAACTCTGAAAAATATGAAGAAAATTTAGGTAAATTTTGCTACGTGGTTTTTATCTCCACTTGTCGAGGGAGCGCATTATTTGTTTGAATTTCAAACTGGAGTAACTTTTTTGATTTTGAGTTTTGTAAGAACTGGCAAAGGAAATATTGTTTAGAATTTCACAAGGAATCTAAATTTTTCGGGTGCTTAGATCATGTTGAATAACCCTGTATAGTAGTAGTAGTAGATAGTAATAGTATATAGTAGTAGATAGTAGTATAGTAGATTGTATATCGAAAATAATCAATTCGAGGTCATTTTAACAACAGCAAGAAATGGTATTAAAAAAAAATTTTTTGATTAAAAAAAAAAAATTAACAAAAAAAAAATTTACGAAAAAAAAATTTTCATACAAAAATGTTTTCGAAAAAAAAAATTTTCCGAAAAAAAAATTTCTTTCAAAAAAAAAAATTTGTTTGTAAAATAAGTAAAAAAAAATTTTCCACATTTTTTTACCGGGAGCAACGTTTTTTGCTCCCAAAAAACGCGAGGTAGCAACATACAGTAGCGAAAACATCCATTTTCGCGCCTAGGAGAGAAAACAGCTATTTTCGCTCCGCTGATTTACGAACCAACCGAGAATCGATTATTTTCAATACGAGCTAGCAGATCGAAAACGAGTGATCTCTCTCCTGCGGCGGAGAGAAAAAATTTTCGATTCGAAATTTAAAAAGGAATAAGAATTCTTTTTTGGTTGAGAAATTTCGGTACACCCTTTATATAAGTAACAGCATCGATTATACCATCCGAATTGGGGACTCTATTTGGCGCCTGGCCTGGAACAGGGCTGCAACCGCTGCAACTTTAGCTATGGCTATTGCAGTGCCACTGGTACCACGTCACCACACACACACATGAATCATGAATGGCGTGTCTTTAGACAAATCGACGTAACAGAGAATGAGTCGTTTGCCTGCATTTGCCGAAACTCATCCGTTCCGAAAAGAACTCTCGTTCTACGTGATATTTCCCCAAATAAACCAAGTTCCCAAACCGCTAATTCTTGTTCTGCAACTCAACGTCGTTTTTCAAAAGTGAGTTGTTTTAATAGTGTCTATTTCAAGTTATAATTTTGTTCAATAACCGGTCAATGTGTACTGAAGCTATTTCCGATTAAATAAGGTAAAAGAAATGTTCTTTCAAATACCAGTGTGTTTTACTATAGAACTAAAAAATAAATGACGGGAAATGCAAAGAGTGGGTTATTTATTTATAATGGGAACCAAAAAGTAATGTCGACGCAATTTTCTCAAGGTTATTTTTGCAGAATTATGAGTTAAAAAAAGGTGAAATACGGTGTGTGTTTGGTAACAAACAAAATTGGAGTTTTTTGTTACAGTGTTGCTGTAAAATTAAATGATTTAAACATGAAAATGATAAGTGTCGAAAAGTGAGGTTAGGCGACATTTGTTTTGTTATGACGTGTAAACAGCAGTGTGTTTGCGGAAGTTGAACAAGTTGATGAAACTAGGATCGATAGTTCGATAGTACTATCGATCCTAGTTTCATACAGCACGTATATGGCTACAATTATATTTATATTGATATAATTGTATCATCTTAACCGAATATTCGAAAATTTTAAATACAGCAATCTTATATTTGTTTTAATAAGACACGAAAATGAATAAGGGAAAACATTAGTTTACCTAGGTTAGGTTTTTTTAACACACGAATATTGCTTAGGTTAAATTTTAGGTGGAAGAGAGAATATACCTTACATTTCCGAGTTGAAAAAAAACTTAACCTACGTTAGTACTTATTTTACGCCGAATCATTTTCATGTTTTTTTAAAAAAATTCCTAAACTAGGTAAACGAACTATTCCTTTTAACCTTATTTTTAGTCTTAATAAATACAATAATGAATTCTCTGTAATTGAAATTCTCAAATATTCAGTTATGATACAATCATAGAATTTCTTAAAGTGGACACACGAAGATAACACGAAAATATATACAGGGTGTCCTAAAGTCACAAATCAATATTTTAGGTGTCTATAATTTGCAAAATTCTAATACAATTTTTCCTTTGCTATTTTTACTGAATTTAAAATTAAAAAAATTCAAGTTTGGAATTTAATCAATAAACGGGCTCTTACGAGAAATAGGGAAAAACCCGTGGACTAAAATTTACTAAAATTTTCTGCATATTTTTCTAAGTTGGAAAGTCCTTTGCAGTTTTTTAAAAAAACTCAAAATCAAAAAAGATATTTGAATTTGAAATTTAAGAAATCTAATTAGTTAAAACTTTCAACTCGAATATCTTTTTGGATTTTGAGTTTTGTGAAAAGAGGCAAAGGACTTTTCGATTAAGAAAAATATAGACCAAATTTTAGTAAACTTTTGTCTGTGCTTTCCATGTCTACTTCTCAGAAAAGTGCGTTTATTAGTTAAATTTCAAACTCGAATATCGTTTTTGATATCTAACCTAACTAACTTTTCAAATTTCCCGATTTATTTACAAGTTTTACAGTAAAATGCGTCGTTTTTGTAAAAATAATTTTTTTCATACCTCAATCCAGCGGAAGTAGCTTAATTATCCATTTGCGTATGTTTTTAAGTTAGAATTACGAAATTTACTTCATTCTGTATTTTTATATTTTCGATGGTCTTCGGCCACGTTCGAAAAATTGTAAATTCGGATCACAGTTCAATTCACTGCATTTTTTTCACGGGACAAAATTCGTGCATGTATTGAACTGAGTTGATTTTTGAAACGTACTTCTAATTTTGAAACTTTTTTACTGAAACTCCATAATTTGAAAAATATTTCCTATTTTTCTTACCAAATAATAAAACTTTTGAATTCAGATAAAATGTAAAAGAGTTTGATTTATTTTGTTAGCCAAATGAAAAAAACTAACATACTTTCTATCGTTTCTTTATCTGATTAACCTGATAGTCAAATATTCAATTTTAATGTGTTGATCTTCTTTTTTTCAATTGACAAAAATACATGTACACTGGTACCCCTATATTATGATGATTTTTAGTAATAACATTCGATCATGGACTTACAATTAGTTCTTCAAGATTATTTTGTTAATGTTTTATATGGTTCGAGCATGGATTTACAATTAGTTCTACAAGATTATTTTGTTTACGGTTTATTATTTTATTCTTTGCACTTCGTTATGGAGGGGTTCGAGTGTATCAGTTTTTAGATTTTTAAAACCAAAAATTGAATTGAATATTTTAAAATTTCAATAAAAAACAAAAAAACAAAAAAAAATTACTATTATTCACAAGTTAGAATTTCTCTAAATATCGGAACATTTTCAAAACAAAAAAAAACTATTATTGAAAAAAAATCTTTGAAGAATTTTTGAGCACTTTTCGGTCGGACCAACAGACTTGATGCTTTACAAAAAAATATTGACCACAGCCATCTACGTGAGAAAAAATCAAGAACTCACTTTTTTTCGATTAGTTTTAAATGTTTCGAACCTTAGCTACATAAAATTTACATAATAATTTATAAAAAAAAAATAAAATAATGCGTTAAGATATATATGCACAACTAGAATATTTAAATATTCATATAACCGATTAATCAATTATTTTTGAAATCAGTTGCAAAAATATAAAAATTTAATTTTATTGAATAAAACAAATATGCGTCGAAAATGAATTAATTCGGCATGGTATCAATTGTGCAGGATTTTATAAAGTACTGTATTTATTGTGGACTGGGCGAATTAAAAATTTATACCATAAAATTTACGAAATTTCATTGATTGTGCACAATTTTCAGAATATGCCTTAATTAATAAAATTCCTAACTCATTAGAATTAGTCAATACTTTCAACAAGGTCACGTGTAATATTTTACTATAGTTAAATATTACAGAGTTAAACTGTTGAGTGATTGTAATTTATAAATTTATGATGACCTAATCTAACCTAATCAATAATAAAAAATTATAAAACTATACATAATAATGGTAATAAATAAATCATATCATACATTCATTAATAATTGTCCAAAATCAAATGTTGAAGCTTTGCATTTATTACATTGTTCTAGATCTGTCAACAAAGTGAGTGAACAAAATGGCTGACAAAACACTCATCAGCGCGTGCATTATTGTTCTTTTGGCTATAACTTTTCACTCCTCTCTGCATAGCATAGAAGAAGGCCATGTAGGAGTGTATTTTCGGGTAAATTTTACAAGATAATCAAATCACTGTTTGTTCAAGAAAGACTCGAAATCAATTATAACTACCAACATTCTTTCCCAAATTTTAAATCGTCATTTAGAAAGATCTTCGCTTATATTTATGAAATTTAGAAACTCATAAGTTTTTTGATGTACCTTGTAAGTTTCAACTTAGAATTTCGATTGTTCTAAACTATAAATATCGTTTCAAGGGTGGAGCATTGCTTTCACAAATAAGCGAACCAGGGTACCACATGAAAATACCTTTCCTGACAACATATCGAACCGTTCAAGTTACTCTCCAAACGGACGAAGTAAAAAACGTCCCTTGCGGAACTAGTGGCGGTATAATGATTTATTTCGAAAGAATTGAAGTAGTGAATCTTCTGGAAGCTGGAAGCGGTAAAGAATATATAACTTTTTGTTTTCTTTCAAAGTTTTTTTTTAAAGATATTATATTAATATTGATGTATTTATTTCTATTTCAGTTCATAACATGGTTAAAAAATTCACCGCGGATTACGATAAAACGCTAATTTACAACAAAATTCACCACGAACTGAATCAATTTTGCTCGGCCCACACCTTACAAGAAGTTTTCATTGATCTCTTCGACCAGATCGATGAGAATTTGAAAACCACTTTGCAAAGAGATCTCACGGAGATGGCTCCCGGTCTGAGTATATATGCTGTTCGAGTAACAAAACCAATAATTCCGGAAACCATCAGGAAAAGTTACGAACAAATGTAATTATTTTGCATTTATCCATACTTATGGAATCCCGAAATTATTTCATAGGTCAATGTCGCATTTCCTTTCATTTTTCCAAAATTTTCCAATCAATAAATTTCCAAAAAAAATGTTTTCATTGAACGACATTTCATACTCAGCATTTTATCTCATTGTGAAAATTACAGGGAAAGTGAAAAAACCAAACTTCTCATAGCAACGCAACACCAGAAAGTGGTAGAAAAAGACGCGGAAACTGATCGAAAGAAGGCCGTGATTATTGCGGAAAAAGAAGCACAGGTAGCGCAAATTCAATTTAAACAGAAGATTTTGGAAAAAGAGTCCATGCAACGGATCGCAACGATCGAAGACGAAATGCATTTGGCAAGAGAAAAAAGTCGATCGGACGCCGAGTTGTATCAGATGCAGGCCCAAGCAGAGTCGAATAAACTTCTTTTGACAAAAGAATATCTCGAACTCAAAAAGTACGAAGCTCTCTCGAAAAATTCTAAAGTTTATTACGGTCAAGAGCTACCGAAGATGTTTTTGTTTGATTCCATAACTTCGCAAGAGGTCAAGAAACCCTAATTGTATCGTACGTGAAAATAAACCGCATTTTTTTTTGTAAATTATGTGTATTTTTCTATGAACTCTTACAGTTTTTATGTTACACATGTCCCAAAAATGAATAGCTTTGTTCGATCATTTGAATAAACTACTGTTTCGCGCACTTCTCCTATTGGAGCCGCCATTTTTTTCTTAGCTCGAGGCCGACCAATCGCGTGAACGACCACTCGTGTCCAGACTTTCTTATACAGGGACTTTATTACACCTAGAGATGCTCAAAATAGAGAGATTGGCCACTGTGTCTACAAGCTCTGATTGGTTCGGACTGGAACAGACTGGAAAATGGCCGCCCCAATGTTTTTGACATTGGCGCGATACCTAACCTAACGCGACAGCAATTTGTGTTGATTGTGTGAGTAGTTCACGCATGCACGTACACACTCTTACAGTCCGCCATTTTCCAGTTTGTGGCCAGTCTCTCTATTTTAAGGGTCTCTAATTACACCTAACCTATTTCCCTTTCCCTTGCCGGATCACGTGACATTTTTACGGAGCATGCGTACAGGACTTATTTCTGTGAAAAATGATCGAAGTGAAGAATAGTGTAAAAAATGATACTTGACGATAAATAAGGTTGAAACAATTTTCTTTCGTTTTTTTATCCTTATTAAAAAATAATATAATTTTTCTTCAATTGTTGTATTTTCATATTTGTAATAATACTTACGTAACAAACATTCAACGCCTCAATCGATTCCCGCTATTATCATTATTTACACAATAAACAAAACCCCGATACTGCAAAACGTGAAAATTTATCATTTTTTCCTGAATCCTCTTTAATTTTCGAAGATTGCACTTCAATATCCGACATGGGTTCGCTGGGAACAAGAAAAGCAAAATCGAAGGTGTAGTAGTTTGATTTTGCTGATTCGTGAAATCATGTGAAATCCATAACGAGTGACCTGAATTTCGAGTTCCGAGGTAGATTGTTGACGTGAAATCTCGCGACGTAAGTGTATAGACGCGAATTTGACGTGTACGTACCGAATACTCCATCGATTTTGATTACCGCGGAACTCAATTAACGAAAGATGTGCACGACGTCGTTCGCTTCGAACTATTCCACGATAATAACGCTCATATGACAGGAATATCGCCCAAGGAACTAAGTTTAATGTTCTAGACAAAAAGAAGTACTAAATGAGAAGTCAAAACTGGAGCAGTTATTTTAGAAATAACTGAAATTTGATTGGAAGATGAAAAATATTATTTTTATTTACCTTTTGTTCCCTATACTTTTGGGGCTGTCCACATATTACGTCATCAATTTTTTACCTATCTTTGACACCCTCCTCCCCCCACGTCATCAATTATTATCATTCCGTAGACCCCCCCCCCCTAGTGTTGACGTCATCAAATCAAAACTACTGACGCAAAATTTGAAAAAAGTGTCCTAAACGTTTTGATAAAAAGTTCAATATCTGTCATCAAACTCAATACCCCCTCCCCCCCTAAAAGTGATGACGTAATATGTGGACAGCCCCTTTAAGAAATTCTAATGATTCTTAGTAAAATAGTTCAAACAATGTTTTCTCTGAAATTTCGAACTCTTTGTGAAAAAGACTTTATCCAGATTCACTCAAATTTCAAGTCGAGCAAATTCCTTTTAGCCGTCAAAATGATAAATAAAGGATATTCCTAATCCCATGCATAAATCTCCCTTAACGCGATTAGCCTAACCACGAAAATTATCGCCTACAACCACGGAAAAGATAGTCTCGCACTTTATGCTCCGAGTCGTGCGTAGCTTACACAAGGTGTCTGCTATCGACCTGTTCACGGTCTAGAAACCAGAATGTCAGACTTTATTTACCACGAGTCTGTATCGTTGCGACACTTTTTTTCTCCATTTCATCCGACCATTCGATACGTCGATTCGAAAAAACGCGAGAAAAAAAAAGGAAGAGGAAAGAAAACTCGATACGCCGTTACCAATTTTCTTCAAACGATAAAATTGATAGTGAGCGCTGCTATTTTATTGCACGCTATCGTCGGAAAATAGTGAAAAATCCTAAGGTAAACGGTGCATTGATGGGCGACGATTTCGCGAATAACGGAAGATACAAAATGGTCGCGAGTCAATTTGATGAGAGATGTTGGAGGTATTGACGGGTGTTGTTGTGAGGAATAGGAATGTTTTTTTTTGAATAAGAAAAACAAGTTATTCACGTAAATCTTTTCCAACATTAGGAGTGTAGGAGCTAGAGGAGTTTTACTGTATTGTGGAGAGAGGGTAGTCACGTGGTACAATGCAGTCAGTGAAGTAAAATCCTAACCTATTGATTATCGACTGTGTCCTACTTTACCGACTAATCGGTACCACGTGACTCTTACACCTCAAGAGCCTTGCCTAAATAACCTAGAATATTTAAAAAATAATCTTCACCGTATTAAAATTCTAATCAATACGGACTTGTACACTAAGAAAGCGTCAAAAACATAAAAATAATAATAATAAAAAAAAAAGAATTCTTGTATTCATGGGATGTAAAAATTTTCTGAATCGTGAGAAGTGCTTTGGTCCCTTTCCTGGCTACTCGCCTGAGAAGTGGAACATGTCGGATAGTTCTTATTGAGTTTACACACGTCAAAGTTCGTTGGGAGGACGAGTCCCGATAGCCAAATACAAGGGTCGATGAGAGCCAGAGAGGGAAAGGGGCAAAACCAATGCGGAGAAAAGCCGCTTTGTGGACCAGCGAAAGCGAAGGGTGGCGTTTCTAAAGGCATTTGACTGCCCTGTTCGCAAATACCGCATTCCAGGCGCATTCATATATAAACGAAATCGGACTCGTCACAAACATACAAAATCAATACGATTCGTTTTTATACTTCCTTCGCATGAAATTTTGCAGCCATGGCTTTTTGTTGTGACAAAAGTTATGTGAAGGAATAAATAATAATTCAAACTTTCAGCGAAAGCTAATTCTATTAAATAAATAATTATGAAAAGTTTTTATATTTCAATTAAAATATAAGACTTATTGATTAATCTGTATCTTCTTTTCTTTGTCCTTCTAATTCAACATTGTAGAAGATATTAGTGATTGAATAGTGTACTAATGAGGGCGTGCCTTGAATCCACCCAGGCTAAGTCTTGTAGCGCTTTTCTGGTCCAGCGCTCATGATTTTGGTCGCTTTTATGAATGTCTGTCAATTCTGGGATTTCATTAATTTGGCAAAGGATCGATCATCTTTGAATTGTGCGAGGAATATGAATTTTTCAGTTGCCCAGGTCGTGTTAGTGACTGTTTGTATGTTGAGGCTTTTGTCTTGATGATTGAGAACTCTCATTTTTAAAAGTCATTATATCTGCCTTGCAAATTCAAAAATTTCTGCAATATAAAAATTTAATTTTGTGTTTATGAAACTTTGCGAAATGATTTAAAAATAAATGCGTTTCTCGAAATTGAAGGAATGTATCAGATATTTGTAAAAATCACTGCATATATTTACTATCTCATTTGTTATTAAAATGATAGCATGTTTGTGAGAATTTTCATTTTTTAAATACACAACTAAATTATATTGGAGTAATGAAACTTTGTTCTAATAATGATGATTAAATATGGCTGTGAAGTTCCATTTACGTGATAACAGTTTTAGAAACTTTATTCTTATTTTGTAAAGTTCGAACAAATTTCGAATGGTTTTTGTTTGTTGATTTTTTAGAGTTTGCAAGAAAAATTTAAGAAAAACGTTAATGATTTTTCTGTATATTATGACTATTAAATAATAAACTAACAGAAATTAACCATAAATTGTTGGAAGACTTTGAAAATCATGCACATTTTTAATTTGCTTATGCACTAATAATTTCGAAATTCTTGAACATTGCACAATTGATAACTTCAATCTTGTAAAATTTTCCATAATAATTGCCTTTAAAAAAAACGTCTGCAGAATATTGCAGTTTAGAAATTTACGAGTTTCATATTCAACTTTGTTTATAGTTATTTATTTCTTCAAAGATAACTTCAAGACCTTTAATTTAGTTTTCCAATAAATCTTCGGGAGCATTTTCTGTCTACTTCAAAGAAAATATTCAAGAATTTAATAAAGACTCGAGAAAATTTTTCCGATGAAAAAAAAATATACAAAGGTTTTCATAAAGATGATCCCAAGTAATATTGATTGAAATAAAATTAAAAATATTGTATAAGAGTTTTCTTTTGTAAAAAAATTTCTATAGTTGAGATATAAAACAATTTTATTAAAATCAAAAGGCGGTTAAATAATTTTTGGCAAAAATTTCAATATAAACACAAATAATGGGGCATTTTTTTTTAAATTCGCTATATCTCTAAGAAATAAAATAAATTTTGTTTGTAAAAATTCTGTGAATCTTTAGCGTTTCAATTTTCAAAAATCTCAAGAGTTTTTTTCTTGAATTTTAGACGTTCCTTTCCAGCTTTATTGATTGTTCCAGATTTTTGCAATTGTTCGAAGAGTGAACTTCTGATTAAATTCAAACTTGCTGAGCTTTCGCTAAAACTTAATACAGTAACATAATTTAACTGATTTCCCTCGTTGGGTACTTACAATTTTAAGTGTAGAAAACATGAAAACGCAACGTGATTGAATGGTACAAGCTTGTGAAGTTCTTGAATTTGCCTGCTCTAGGGTTTTCTCTTTCACCTTTTACCGACAAGAGGTATCACCAGATCGAGTACACTTAGGTAATGCACTGCAATTGAAGTCTTACTCATCGTTGCTCGCAAAACTTTGCAGCCGATAACGTTTTGCACTATGTTATTGATCAGTATCAAGTCAGAGTTTCGATGATGCGTATACATATTAATCACTATAACTACAGCTGGCTTGATCAATACTTTCACCTTTTAAAATCACGTTGGAACTGTGAAATGAACAATCAAAAAAACTTTTTGAACTTGGTCACAATTATTTTTATTTATATGACAAATAAGTGGAACGCTTGTTTGTAAGTATGATATTAAAAAATTATCAAAAACAATGCCCCCGTCCAAATTTTTGAGAAATACTAAAAATAATCTATATTAATAGTAAATATCCTTTCGAAAAATAGTGAATCTTTCTAATATGGAGATATCAATAACTTTACTACTTAATACAACCAGTTTTATTATGAAAAAAATTTTTTCATCCACACTGACTATATCTTTTCTATTTTCAACTGTACTTTGAGCTATAGAAAAAAGGAAATTTTTCTTCAATGCAACGTTTCTTTCAAACACACATACGTCACTTCCTTCTTGCTTTATCCTGTTAAAAATAACACATCTTGAATATTCTAACATGCTCATTCAAATATATTACGTATAATTAACAGAATCGCAAGGAATCGAAGTAAAAAAAATCAACACGAAACCACAGTTTTCTGGAAACGTTTCAAAAAAAGGTTTTCAAAACTTTTATCCAAAGCATAAATTATCAGACGAGTTACCTTTCTAAATATTTCAAGTTTACGACGCGAGGCGCCATTATGCACCATAAAATCTTGAAAATCACTGTGTATAATAGTTGAACTAGAAAAACTTTCGAGTTGCATGATTGGATACTTGATTTTTTATTATTTCAAAATTGCACACAATCTCAACTTCCTTAATTTGCGTCGCATAACGTAATCACTCTCGAAGGATCCTCATAATCATGCTTTTTCTGATATATTTCAACAAGTTTCTCGAGAATTATGAAGTGATTTATAATAAATCACTTCCAAGTTGTTCCCATCAAAAAGTTTTACAGTAAAATTTTAGAGAAAATAGAGTTCCCTAAGTTAGAAAATACATTATTAACATTAATCAATATTCATAGAAAAAAAATTCTCGTTCTTAGAACTTTCGTACTAAACAATTTTCACTGGAAAATCCGGAGCTAGAATTTACATATTGCAGACCTGAAAAGTTAGCAATAAACTCTTCAGTTCCCAATTTCGCAAGTTTACTTGTGCGTGACTTATCCTACGCCCCCCATTTTTTTCACTGGAAACGTTCCTTAGAACATTCATTTAACTGTCCTCATTAAGTTAACCGTTGCATCTCGTGCAAAATATGAAACGAGTATTACGGTTGTGTAATTTTCAACGTGGCCTTTGATCGCCCATTCACTCCGGCAGCATTGGAACGCTATAAAACCACAACCGCTAACGCGCTGGACCCGCGTATCAGGTGCAACGTCGCGAAAAAAAAGACTCTTGCATTTCCCGGCCTTTCACAACAGCCTTAGAAAACCGTCGGTTTTTTATTCTCCGTAACCGAGTATCATGAAGTGGCTGAGAATCATGTGGTTTTGCGCGGAACTTATGTTTCGATGAATTGAAATATAAAAACAAAAGAAATATAGAGCGTCTCGAATTTGCAAATTGGGAAGCGTGAAATGGTTTTAAATATAGAACGGTTTTTAAAACGTAGTTTTGAAAAATAATAATGCTGGAGTGGTTCTTTTCAGAAAATCTTTGAATAACTCTGGAAAAAAAATTTTCGGCCAATTGGAAAATCTGATGAAGTTTGCTGGCCAATTTATCAAATGGTATTTTCAATGGAAAACTACATCTGAAAACTTTATTCGGAAATTACAATCCAAACTTGTATATTAAAATTTCAAATATAATAAGGCTTACTATTTTTATCAGGACATTAGATTATTCAAATTTTATGAGTTTTACGTTAAATTGCAGGGCCTCAATGTTTCACAGAATTTCTCATGAAAATGGTGAACCTTTTTTTGTATTAGTCGTTTGTTTGAATTTTGATATAGAAGTTCGAATCGCAATTTTTGAATGAAGTCTCCAAATGTAGTTTCTATATATGGAGTTACCAAGTGGAGATACAGTCTGTTCAACAAGAGCGTCCGACCAACTACTCCTAAGATTTTGAAGTTGTGACCGCCATCTTGTACTATAAAATTTTTCTATCTTTCCACTATTTCTCTACTCCTGATTCATTTCACTAGTGATCGAGTTGTCGTCAAAAGTACACTCTGTAAAAATGAATTACGTTTACGCGAAGCGATTCGAAGCGGTCTTCTTGTGTTCACACCCGCGTGAGCCTAAATTAAA
>JAPYZL010160214.1:0-18652 GCA_030522825.1 Platygaster orseoliae
TTTCTGCAAGATTTGTGTATGTATGAGCTAATTCAACAGTTCTTGAAACATTTCATACGTTAAGAAGCCTAAAACACTGTGCCGAATATCATGCAATTTCGGCGTTCTAAACCAGGTTCCCCCCTTAAAATCCAAATATCGACATTTGGATTATCTCCAAATATAATGTCATCGATGTTTTTTATTCAGAGAGATAAAAATGACCGTCTTCATAAAGGTCGCATTGTAAAATAAGATCTTTTTACACGGAAAAAATTTTTTAGCAAAAATTACCAAACAATACAGGGATCGCTGGACAATGGTGAAATTTGGTCACTTTTTCCTAAAAAATATAGTAAGTTTTTCCATATTTTAGGATTTCTTGCCCAAAATGTGGTAAAAATTACTATATTTTTGGGGAAAAACTGACAAAATTTCACCATTGTCCAGCGATTCCTGTATTGTTTGGTAATTTTTGCCAAAAAATTTTTTCCATGTATGTCTCAAGTATTTAGTATGTAAATATGAGATGCCCACCACATTTTTAATTTTCGCGTCATAAGGGCACCTTCAGTACCTATACTACCTATATTGGTGCGATACTGATCCTCAGAATCATAGAAATCCAAATAAGTGAAAAATTAAATGGTCTCGCTGGGTTTTTTTGGTATGATTGTCGGGACTTACAAGTAAAATATACAGTGCAACACAAAAAACCGTTAAAAAAGTTAAAATACGAAAAATAGCGTTTTTGCCAACTAAGTTCAACCATGTACAACCATGTTCAACCAAATTTGGTTGAACACGTTCTGCTAGGGACATCAAATGATGATGATCATTAAAAATGATGATGATGATGATCATCATCATCAACACCTTTACCCTAGACACCACATATAATGGTATAATTGATTCTAGGCACCGACGTGGGGAACGGAATATTTGGTTCGCTGATCGTGAAGCGAGCGGAAATTCGCGAGCCCCATCGCTCGCTTTATGACGAGGATGAGTCTAGGCACGTACTTTTGCTGACACAATCGCGCGAGGATTCGAAAGTGACGATGTTGGTGAACGGGAAGCGTTCGGAAGTGAACGGATCGAAAGCACTTATCCTGGACGTGGTTACTGGACGGCGAAGCCGGTTCCGGGTCGCCAACGCTGCGGGCGCGGGTTCTTGCCCGATGGTCCTCTCCGTCGACAAGCATCCGATGATCCTCATCGCACTCGACGGCCATCCCATCAATCCTCACATCGTCACGTCGATTGTGCTAGCAAAAGGCAAGTGATTCACGATGCTCCCCACGCACACGATAATTCGCAGATATAATTGATGACTACGGAAACCCATTAACTTCAATCCACTTATACCCAGTTAACAATATTGAATTCATATGAATTCACGAGGCTTGCATTTGATGAATTCGTGAATTCATATGGCATATACATAGTGTACGTCGGCATTGTGGATCCACTCGGCAGTCACGCGTGAATTTCTTCAACAATCAGGATGTATATATAGATGCTCTGTATTTGAATATTATGTTTTGATATTTAATTTTCGAGTTAACATTAAAATAATAATTTTTTAAATAAACAGTTAGAAACAGGAGAATAATCATTCAATTTTTCCCAAAAGTAATGATTTTATTATTTTATATGAACAAATAAACATAATTATTCCGACTCAATGTCTCCTTCATCTCCTTCATTAATTTCTTCCACGCCCGTAATTTTTTTTAGTTTTTCCAAAATAGCCGTTTTCTCCATGTAGTAACTTATATTTTTACATATTTTCGCGAAAACGAAATTCCAGGTTACAACCTCCTTTTCCTTTTAAAAGTTTTTACAAACAATCCAAAATATACTAATACATCTAAAAAAATCTGCAGCAGATTTTCCGAAAATTTTTCTAAACTATTGTGAATTTATTTCATAATTTCCTTTTACCCCTGATTTCCAGGTGAACGAGCCGATTTCATTTTACAAGCTGACAAGCCAAAATCTTCGTACTGGATGCACGTAAGAGCAACTGAAAAATGCAGTCCATCATTACCGGTGAAAGCGGCAATCATTAAATACGTGGACGCTCAAAAAACTAAACTAGACAAATCTCAAATTATTTTTAACGCTCGAGATGCTGCGATTCTCGAAGAACTCGCGATATATTCAAATCCAACTAACAAATGCCAAAACCCCGATAATTTATGCATCACTGAAATTAAATCTTTAGACAAAATGCCGCAGTCTTTGTCGAAAGACGCGGTAGATGTTCAACTATATTTGCCTATCAACTACACTGTTCGTCGGAGCAACTTTTTAGGTAAAATCTTTTCTCCTATAATTGGATTGAATATTTATAACAATTTAATGAAACCATTTTTTTAAGGCGATGATCTAGTAGAAAGAAAAATCTGGAGTTTGGATAACACGACCTTTACTTTTCCCTCGTCCCCTCTTTTGACTCAAACTAATGAGGTAGACGAAAATATTATATGTTCCGGAGATGAAAGTTTCGAGTCAATTATCAACGCCAAAGGAAATGAACGCTGCCACCGTCGTGAAGACGGGAAATTTGCGTCTTGCGATTGCGTTCACGTACGCCGAATAACTTTAGATTCAACTGTGGAAATCATCCTTTTGGATCAAGGTGATGAGCATTTCTTACAGTACATTAATTTAACTGTCATCAACCAAAATCCCAAAAAACAGTAAGGTTTCGTAAACTAACACGAAAACTATAGTTACTTCATAAAAAACAAAATTCTTATAAAAAATTACTGATTTTTATAAAAATTTTGCCTTTTTTTATGAAAATCAAAATCACTTAGGTAGTGTTAACTGACATTCGAGTTGACTGTGAAATAGTTAAAGTAAGACTGTTAACACTCAAATTCACTTTGAAATAGTCAAATTTCGACTGTTAGCAGTCGAATTTTCTGTCAACAGTCAAATTGACTGTAAGATAGTCAAATTGACTGTGACACAGTAAAATTTTGACTGTTGACAGTGAAATCGACTGTAAGACAGTCAAATCGAATGTCAAATAATGTTGACTGTAAAACAGTCGAATTTTGACTATTTTTTTCGTAAGGGTATTCTAAGCAACGAATATTAAAACAAGACAAGAACGTCTTATTTTAAGAAACAGCGGTTGTTATGAAACAGCAGCAGTGAATTTCTAACTTCAGCAGACTAATAAGCAGACATGCCTCTATTTCAAGATTGGGGTGATTTTAAGAGAGGGGTTAAAATAAGATTTACTTTTTAGAGTGTACTATTTTTAGACTGATTTGAATTTCATTCTGCAGAATTGATTACTGATAAATTTAATCAACATTCAATCAAATCAATGAAAGTAACTAATTGCAATCGAAACACGATCATTGTCAGTATTTATTTACTTATTTTATCATTACCTTTTTGGTTGCACAAAGTAAATCGAGTCATACAATTTTTTCAGCTGGTCTTGAAGAGCTCGTGTACCATTTGCACGGTTACAATTTTCATGTGGTGGGAGTAAAAGCTTTCAAACGCAGCATGACTGTAGAAGAAGTGAAAGAGCTCGATGAAAAAAAGCTTCTATTTGAACGTAATCTTGACTACGCTCCCTTGAAAGATACCGTGATTGTGCCAAAATTCGGGGCTGTAGCTTTGCGTTTCAAAGCCGATAATCCAGGTAAGAATATCCCAAAATTTCTCAATTTTTTGAAAGTTGTTGTTTATTTTCAACAAGGACTATTATTTGATTGTTATAATTGTTTAAGGGTATTGGATGCTGCGGGACGAACACGCTTCGGAATGGACCCGAGGTTTAGACGTAATTTTGAAGGTCGGCGATACCAGTGACATGATTACGGCGCCCTCAGATTTTCCGAAATGCGGTTCTTTTGTTGGTCCTGACTATTTCCTCATTTGATCAAATAAACACTCTTCAACTTTTTGTAAATATTTGTAAATATTTCGAAATAAAGCCATTATAAGATTGATTATCCTGAAATTTTATTCCTGTACAATCATGTACAAATAACAGCTAATGAATTTTTATTCGATATTTTATTATTTATCAACAAATTCCTTATCTAAAACACAAATAAGTCATAACGCTATCGCGACGATGGTTTTAAATTAAGATATTATTTAAAATTATTCAATTTTTTGGAATCGTTTTAGGATTATAACTTGATGTATGAATGTATGATTTAACATATTCCGATCGTCATAAGAAATATTTTATAACCAACAGCAAAGTAATAACGGTAAATCGAATAAGAATAATATTATGATAAATCAGTTTCTACGTACGAAAATCCCAATCTTCTTACGATCGATCAGTGAATTAAACTTTCGATTGAAATTCTAACTGAATTTTAAAATTAACTTAAAACTATAAATATATGAACTATAACAACAATGATAACTTATTGTTTAACTACAATATCATGAATACTATTTAAAATCATGAATCTTGTGTATAGCTTCTGACTTGATGAAATTTTCTTGGTTCAAGAGTTCTTGCAATTTACCAGAGGAAACTTCGGTCCCATCAACTCCAGTAATCGACATCATTTTCGAAAAGTATATAACCCTCAATGAATTTCCTTTTTTAAAAATCCAATATTTTCTGTTAGAAGTGGGTCCTATGATTTTCGAAATCTTCGTCTTCTCAGCTTTCATCTGCTTCTTTTTCTCTTCTGTTCGACGTTTGATGTTTCCCAAAGTAACTTTCTGATCAGCAACTGCCCTGCCCTGTAACTTTAACAGATTTTCAATAATTCGTTTTCAACTTTTTCTTAGCTGAGGATACTTACAAAGACTTGCATTTTTTGCACTTCGCGATTTTCAGCAGCTTGACAATTCATCTCCTGAAAAACACCAAAAATTAAATCCTTCTTTTCACTGATATCATGATTGTAAGCCTACGAAAACAGATATTTTTGATGAATGCTCACAAAAAATTTTGTCCTTCTCCTTCGTTTCCAAGAGAGCTCAGATCTTTTTCCTGCAAAAAACAAGCGTGACAAAAATTATTTGAACAATAAAGGGGTGACCGAAAAACCAGTATAAAAATGCATACAGCATTACGAGATTGTTGTGGAACAATGTTTCGGAAAAATCGGCTAGTTTCAAATTTCTTCTGAGATTTCACCAACTGCAACTGCCGCCATTTTTCACTAGCGATTCTGAATTTTTGGATCTGTGAGAAATCGTATCCTTCGGAGTCCAATTTTTGAGACTCTTCTTGCAAAAAGTAGTCGAAATCGGACTTTGGCCCAGGAACGATGGCACTGTTAAATATAATATTTAACACAAACTGAAAATCGCGCTTTTTTAAAACTTTTTCTTTTATTCTCTAGAGAAACGTTAGTTTTTCCAACTTTCTTTCACAAATGAAAAAATAGAATTTTTTATAGCATTTTTTGCTTTTTTTAAGGCCTACTAAGGTTTCAACAATATTATATTGTAAGTTTATAAAATAAATTTTACTTTTGAGAGTCAACATTCTCAGGAATTTTAAACAGCGAAAAATTCCCGCGAGAACTTGGATCCGAGAAACCCGGCGTCCAGTGCGTTGAAAAATCCAACTTCGATTTTTTCGTTTTTGGAGCAAGAACTTCTTCTTTCGGGATGGACATCATCGACATGGAGACAAAGTTTGGTAAAGGAGTCATTTTTTTCGGTTTCATCGAAAGTTTTTTTTTCTTGATGAGTCCCATAGTAGACGTAGAAGCGATGTTTTCCGTACAAGGCGAATCCTGATTATTAAATGCTTCTACCCAGCTCTCCATTAGGAATTTATCGAGAGCCATTTCTCTATGCCATTCTCCATCATTCAACGGGATAGATTGCACTGGAGCTGGGAGATATGGTTCTACAGGGAAATCGGCTAAATCGACAGCATCTAAACAAATTAATTATCCACTTTTCACTATTCATATTCTCAAACTCGCCACATTGAAATGGTTCGAATCAATAAATTCAAATTTTCGTATTCAATGTTGAAAACATTTAAGTATGTGTAAAAATTTATTTTTCATTGTCCTCGAGTTTTTCCGATATTCCAAGTTCTAATGTTAAGTTTTGAAATATTTAAGTTCATGTCTACTGTTGAAATACATAAATTTCGACATGTTACTCTAAAGGAACTAGATATCATTGATTTTTTACAGTTCAATTTTGGAAAAAATTTGCTACATTTTTTTCTGTAAACTACATTTCATACAAAATAGTAAAATATGATGTTAAAATATCAGATAACTATCTACTGAAGTTAAATCTTGAGTAAAGTATCAGTAGGTTGAAATGAGGAAATTACATCACAGAAATTTTAACATTAGTCATAAAAATTATAAATAGTATTATAAATATAACTTCTAAGGCTTTTGATGAGATAAATCCATTGAGGTGTTTTCATATAATAAAACTATATCATAGTTTTAAAAAACTTGTGCAAATTCTATGATTTACTATGAGATTTGGCTATTTGATGAAGAAGAAAAAATTACAGAAAAAAAAAATGAAGTAGATAATGAAGTAGATAATTTTTCTGCACATGCAGAAAAAATTTTGGGGGAGAGTTTTCCACAAAAATATGTTATTGTCTTGGAATACTTCGTAATATTCCAATAATTTATTTATTTCTCCACTTTTTTCTTGTTGAGTCTTATGAATTTACAAATTTCATGCAACTCAGCTAATTTTTTTAAAGTTTCACTTGATAAACTTTTGAAATGTTGTGAATGAAATAATTATAAATTACAATGGAAATCATTTATGTTTATGAGAAATGATTATCATTTAAAATTCTCATGCACCACGCCTAACGCACTAGCGCAAATCGATTAGTACGCTCAAGCTTGCTAGGTGGCTACACCAATGTTTTTCTCGAATTATTCTAAATTCTTGTGCACTTCGTATTAAAATCGGTTAGTACGCTCGTGCTCGCTAGGTGGCTACACCAATTTTTCTCTCAAATGCGAATTATTGTGGAAATCTAGGGAATTTTCTAAACATAATCCTTTTATTATCAGCGGTCTCAGAAAGAATTTTGACTTTCTATACAAAAAATTTAATAATATCAAGGATCAAACCTTTTTCGTATTATTTCTCAAGTAAAATACCGATTTTTCTGGTCTTATTTATACTTCTCAAAAATGATAATGTATAGGTATATAAAACCGTTATGATTCTATTTTCAATATTATAAATTCGAATTTGCCAGTCGATTGAATTTTTACTATTTTTTTACTTTATTTTCTCATATGAATTGATGTGTTTTTTACAAATTATATAACAAAATTTTTGCAGTCTGATGTCATGAAATTTAAGTTTCATACTGCAATAACTATTCCCCAATCACATTTGATCAAAATACAAGTTACATGAACTTTCATACGAGGTTCATACAAGATTCATACAAAATTTTTACTATTATACGACACTTCTATGACGGCGACTTTGCTAGGTATGTGAATACATATTTTTGTATATATATATATTTTTTTTAATTTCAGAAGGGGTTTTAACCGTCGAACTACCCCTCTGTATTCACCACCAAAAAAGTCTTTTAAATTTTTTCTTTAAATTTAAAGAATTAAAATACGTATGCGTCATTAATTTAGTGCGATTATTTAATTATATAATTTATTAGATTATTTAATTAAATAATAAATGAGAGCGAATTGTGAAGCTGCCGAATAATTGCACAGAACTGCGATAAATCGCGTCAGTTTTGTAACGGTCATTTCGGAGCATCTGATTGGTCGATTGTACAGGCCATAGAGAAAGTTATTTCGCAGTGCGAAAATTCGAAAAAGTAACGGTTTTTTTTGCATCGCTTGAATTCAACGGCAGTTTTTTTAAATCTCATTGATATTTTGTTGAAATCAAAATATTTCGGATATATGTATTCTTGATTAACACAAATAGCTTATATTTTTTAACAATTTATCATCTGATTGGTAGATTAAATTAGTGCGTCATTAATTTAATACGAATTATACGTATATAGGTATGTACCTTGAGAACGAAGAACTTCCCCAAGACCTTCATAGTAAATTCTCAAAATCTCATCAACCGCCTCGATAAAACCGTCATTATCCTCCAAGCAAATCTTGTTTTTATTCGGCTCCACATTCACATCTATTTTCTCCGGATCCACAGAAACGCTCAAAAAGAAAAACGCCCTCGAAACACTCATATTCTTCTCCTTGAAGTACCCAACAATTCTCCGATTCAAAGTCATCACCAACTTGCGATGTTGCACAGGTCGACAGTTAACACTAATCATATTCCTCACCAATGGAATCTTCGCAAGATCGATCAAATTTCTTTTTGGCACAAGCATGGAAATTTTTAACTTCTTCTCCGGCACGTTCTGCTCCAAAAACTCGAGATTCTCCATATTGCTGCCGAAAACGACGCGCAAAGCGCTCTCGACGCTTTTTTCTGCTCGTTTGTGAATCAAAACTCTTCCATTTTTCGTGAGCTTAAACTGCACACCGAATTTCAAGATGGCGTAATTTCGCACGAGATTTTCAATGTTCGCGATCTCGTCGTCGATGACTTTTTTTTGCGATATGAATTTTCGGCGTACCTCGACTCGTTGCATGAAATTTCGAACCGTTACGATGGTTCCGAGATTCGAATGCGTCACATTTTCCTCGCTGACGATTTTTCCGTTATCGTCCAAACAGTAAAAACGCGCGGTTTCGTCTTCGAGAGTTTTCGTGAGCACGCGAACTTCCCCGACCGCGCACATCGCGTGCAAAGCCGCCCCGCGAAAACCGTAAGTTTTCAGGTTTTGCAAATCACCGTAATCGCGAATTTTCGAAGTGCAAGATTGCCGGGCCATGAACGGTGCGTTTTCGCGGAAAATGCCTGTGCCGTTGTCGGCGACGCGAATCGAGGAAAGGCCGTTTCCTTCGAGGGAAATTTCGATTTGGTCGGCCTCCGCGTCGAGGGCGTTTTCGATTAATTCTTTTACCACACTGGATATCGAGGTGATGGTCTGCGTTGTGTTTAAGAGTTTTTTCGTTTCACAGTTGAGTTCGTTAATCGACATTGTGCGAAAATGAGAGCCAGTTGCGAAGCTGCCGAATTGTGCCGAACGTGCCGAATAATTGCACAGAACTGCGATGAATCACGTCGGTTTTGTAACGGTTGTTTCGGAGCATCTGATTGGTCGATTGTACGAGCCATACAGAAAGTTGTTTTGCAGTGCGAAAATTCAAAAAAGTAACGGTTTTTTTTGCATCGCTTGAATTCAACGGCAGTTTTTTAAAATCTAATTGATATTTTGTTGAAAACAAAATGTTTCGGATATATGAACACTGTAAAAACGCTAGTAGTAGAGTTACTGTCTTCAGTATAGGAAATATTCCGGCTTGTACTGAGGACAGTGAAAATACTACCATGATAGTAATGTTTACTATCATGGAAGTACTTATGACTTCCTCGATAGTAAAGTTACTCACTTCTTCTATAGTAAAGTTACTGAAGGTTACAGTACTTCTACTATATTGAAGATAGCAATTCTGCTATCCGAAAGTAAAAATATTGTCGGATAGTAGCATTGCTATTTTTAGTAATATTACTGTATTGAGTGTAGTACGGAATATTTCCTATACTCAATACAGTAACGTTACTGGGCGCTACAGTAAATGTACTATTCGATAGTAGTAGTGCTATATTCAGTATAGTAGATCTACTATCGTACAGTAATCTTAATGGATTGAATACATTAAATTTCAAATAGAAACTTACTAGCGGCTAGTAATCCTACATTGAGATTTTTTACAGTGAATGCTTGATTAACACAAATAGCTTATATTTTTAAACCATTTATCATCTGATTTTGGTCGAGTGTACAAGCCATATAGAAAGTTGTTTCGCAGTGCGAAAATTCAAAAAAGTAACGGATTATTTTGCATCGCATTTTTTCAGGTATAATCTAGAAAGATAGTTGTATTCAACGGCAGTTTTTTAAAATCCAATTGATATTTTGTTAAAAGCAAAATATTTCGGATATATGTATGCTTGATTAACACGAATAGCTTATATTTTTAAACAATTTATCATGTGATTGGTCGATTGTATAACCATACAGAAAGTTGTTTTGCAGTGCGGAAATTTAAAAAAGTAACGTTTTTTTTGCATCACTTGAATTCAACGGCAGTTTTTTGAATTCTAATTGATATTTTGTTGAAAGCAAAATATTTTAGATATATGTATGCTTGTTTAACACAAATAGCTTATATTTTTCAACAATTTTATTCTAATAATTACACGAAAATTCTTTCACAGCATATTTGCAACGTTGCTCAGATTATATAAATATGCAAGAAAAATAATAAACTTTTAATTCAAGTGTAGCGTGTTTTCTTCAATTAATTTCGGTTATAAAATCCCTAGTGATTTTGATTCTTATAAAAACCTTACAAAAACTGTATGAAAAAAATTTTCTTTATAGAATTTTTTTTTTTTGCAAAAATTCTTATAGAAAATTTTTTCATAAATTTTTATCTTATAAAAAATTTAATTAAGTAAATTTCTATTAAGAAAAAAAAACTTATCAAAATTGAAATTTTTCATAAGCCCTAGTAACTGTGATTTTTATAAAAATCTCTATAAAAAAAGTCTGGTTTTTATAAACTGATTATATGAAAACTTTTTAAAAAATATCAGTTTTATCGAACTATTTTTTTAAAAAATTTCGATTTTCATAAAACTAGTTATATAAAAAATTTTATTTTCATATAAAACTTCCATAAAATTGTTCATAAAGTACGAATAAACTTTATAAACTTTGTTTTATAAAAATAAAATTTTTTATAAAACTGTTTTGATAAAAATCGAAATTTTTTAAAAAGTTTTTACAAAATCGTTTTATAACAACGGAGTTTTCTATAAAGATTTGGCGATTTTTCGTAAAAATCATAGTTACTAGGGAGATTGTACAATTTTTTATGAAAATATCAAATTTGATAAAAAATGTATGGGGCTCAAATATTTTCTTGCAATATTTTTATTATTTTGATATTACAATTTTATATATATTATTATTTTATTATTTTTATTATTTTATTATTTAAAAAAAAAATTTTTTTTAATATTCGATTAGAAATAAGATCAACTTTACAAAAAACGGAATTCTTAGAAAAATTTCTGATTTTTATAAAAATTTTGCCTTTTTTCAAAAAAATCAAAATCACTAGAGATTTTTTGAAATACGTAAAATTCTAATGAAATTCTCGAATTTCGCTAGATCTTTCCGAAAATCCCTTTAATTCTAACAAACTTGGAAAGTTCATGGAAGTCTCCGAATTTTTATTTTATAATAAAACTAACATTATCAATAAGCCCCAGTTATGAGAAAAATTTCTTACTACAGCTCTGATTAGACAGAACAAATATCAACACTTTTCAAATTCTGTTTTTTTTTTTTTATTTTCGAAGATATTCTTTTATTTTGCGTTCGACGACAGTTGAAAGTGCTAAAACGTCAAAAGCAGTCAAAAGTCACTAAGAAAAATTTTCAGACCCAAGAAAATCATTTTCCAGGTCTTGTTTTGAAGAATATAGTAGAGTAGTGCATAAAAAGTAAAAACGATGTCGTGCTTCAGCGGATTGCAGGCTCAAATTCGAACACTATTCACGGTTCCACATCAAATTTTGCTGCTGCAACATGAAGTATTTTCAGAATACGCGAAAGTGGCCGTTGGCCAGGATTTCGTGCATCCGTGGCCTTCGATTATCGTTTTGATCGCACTCGCGATCATGTCGTGGAAAAATTTACCGCCAATGGGAGATTACAGTTTAGAGTTAAAATTATTGCACAAATTTTGGCAGGTACGGTAAAATATTTTGTCAATTCTAGATTTGAAATCACTTGATCAATATTGTGAGGAAATTTCAATTTCCCAAGATTCCAATAATATGGTGTTGCGCAATGACAACCTTCTGGCTATGGCTAGTGTTCCAGCAAATCGTGTATTGCGTGACTTGGAACTATTGGACAAACGTAAGATATTCCTGAACCTATTTTTCATTTTCCGGTTCAATGAAAATATATATTTTAGGAATCAGATTTCCGAGACATGCCATTTCCCTGGTGGCATTCAGTCTGGAGTTCGTATTTGCACGCGCCTCTACGATCACCGATTTTGTCCTACAGTTTCATCAGCTGGCTCATTTGCCTTCTGACTTCAATAGGCATACTCGTTTTCGCGACATCCAGCAAAGTCATCAGTCACTATGCTTCCAACGCCGCGCATCTAGTTTTACAAACTTCAACCAAAGTTCTCAACATGGCCATTGTCTTCATCAAGTAAACTTTTAAAGATAATAAACTTTCTCCCCAAAAAATCCAGAGTTCATAACGAATTCGTTGACCCTAGATCTTACTTAATGGGAGAGGAAAATGAAGTCACCTACGAAACCTTCTTACAAAGACTCGACAAAAGGGAATCATCGGATACTTTCGAAGGTATACCAGAAGAAGGTAGCGGTGACGCCATTCCTGACAGGAACTCCATCTACGAAAGCGACCTTGACTGGTCGCCCAAACGAAAACAGTCTGCTTACAAAGACGCTTTTTCGGAATTCTCAGCGTCTTACGTAACATATATAGACGACCTAGCCCGGCCACAACAACCCAAGCGAGCATTAAGATTACCCAGAAATCAACGAATTCCAAATTCAATTACCCCAATAAAAAACTAAGCAGATGACATTTTTATACGATTGAATACCACATTTTACATGTATAAATAAGATATATTTCTCAAAAACTTAGTGATATACAGATATTTTACATTTGCGATTACTGAGTTTGGGGAATGTTAGAAGGTAAGGAGCTGGGATTTACTCGGTTAGTGACGGCAAATACTTTTTCGCTGTGCCTTGTTGAAGAATTTGAATTCGTTGCTTGGGTTTGGACAGGACCTGCTTTTTCAGGGTTGCTTGTTGTGGGGTTGATGAATACTCGCTGCATCTGAAGAACTTTCCTTGTCTTGGCAAAGTACCTCACGGATGGAATCGCTTGAAACGGGTCGGACTCTTCAGGAGTTTTGACGCTGTCAAAAAATAAGTAGGTTCCTACTGCGTGTTCGTAATTTCCCTCGTAGTACTGTTGAAAAAAAAACGCATTTTATAGTTGAGGATTTTTCCAGATATTCAGAAGTTATTATTTGTAATTTTGATGGTTTTGAATGATTCTGAAGAATTTGAAGTCAAGAAAAGATGAAAATAAAAAGTAATTTTTTTTGCTTGAACTACTTTTGCACCAGGAACAATTTTTGAAATTTTTTTTTATTATAATAATAATAATAAAAAAAAATTTATAATAAATCTTTTGTAGACTTAATATTTAAATCAGAAAAAATATCAGTAAACAGCCAATGATAAGTATTTATTGAATTTAACAATATAAAATACAAATATGAAGAATTATAATTAGTTTCTCGATGAAAAATGAATTTTTTCTAGTTGTAAAATTATGCAAATCAAAAAAATATCTGCAATTTTCAATTCTGAAAAATCAGCTAAAATTAAAATTCTTAATATTCAACACAGCTTTTAGTAAATTATTTGAATACATTTTTTGTACTTAATTTTTCAAATTATTTATAAATAAAATTACCTTTCCATTCAACACCATTATCATTTACACTAACAAAGATAATGAAAAAAATTATTGAAAATGATTTATTTTCAAAAAAAAATAAAAATCCACACAAACTTTGCCAAACTTCGAAATACGTACTCGAAATGTATTAAAATTTTTAATAAATTTACCAAAAAGATACCTGAATTAAAGTTTTGAAAATTTACCAAAATGCAATAAATCTGTATTTCTTTTTGAGACTTCATTTAAATCATAACATTTTACAAAATAAAATACAAATATTAAGAATCTCAATTACTTTCTCGATTAAAAATAAATTTTTTCTAGTTGTTAAATTATGCAAATCAAAAAATATCTACAATTTTCAATTCTGAGAAATCAGCTAAAATTAAAATTCTAAATATTCAACACAACTTTCGGTAAATTATTTGAATACATTTTTTCTACTTTATTTTTAAAATTATTTATAAATAAAATAACCTTTCCATGCAACACAGTTATCAGTTCACTAATAAAAATAATGAAAAAAATTGTTGAAAATGATTAATTAAAAAAAAAATAAGAATCTACACAAACTTTGCCAAACTTTGGAATATGTACTCGAAATTTATTAAAACTTTTTATAAATTACAAAATGGTCAAAAAGTTCTTATCAGCCTCTAAAACTCGTGTTATCAAAAAAATACCTTAATCAAAGTTTTGAAAATTTACCAAAACGCAATTAATCTGTATTTCTTTTTGAGACTTTACATTTAAATCATAAAAATATCAAAAAACAGACAATAATAAGTATTTATTAAATTTAACAAAATATTTAGTATATAAATTCCAAGTATTAAGAATAATAATTAGTTTCTAGATTAAAAACATTTTCTTCAGTTGTAAAATTATGCAAATCAAAAAAAATATCTACAATTTTTTATTCTAAGAAATCAGCTAAAATTGAAATTCTAAATATTCAGCACAAATTTCAGTAAGTTCTTTGATTACATTTTATGTACTTAATTTTTTGTAAAGTATTTGTAAATAAAATTACCTTTCCATTCAAAAACCTTTATCAGTTTATCCATTTCAATAAAAAAAATACCTCAAAATTTTGAAAATTTACCAGAATGTAATCAATCTGTAATTCTTTTTGAACTTTACATTTAAATCATAAAAAATATTAGAAAACAGCCAATGCTAAGTATTTATTGAATTTAACGGAATAAAATACAAATATTAAAAATTTCAATTACTTTCTAAATTAAAAAAAAAATTCAGTTGTAAAATTATGCAAATCAAAAAAATATCTATAATTGTCGATTCTAAGAAATCAGCTAAAATTAAAATTCTAAATATTCAACACAACTTTCAATGAATTATTTGAATAAATTTTTTGTTCTTAATTTTTTGAAAGTATTTATAAATAAAATAACCTTTCCATTCAACACCATTATCGGTATACTAATAAAAATAATGAAAAAAATTATTGAAAATGATTAATTTAAAAAAAAAAAATAAGAATCCACACAAACTTTGCCAAACTTTGAAATATGTACTCGAAATTTATTAAAATTTTTTAGAAATTAGGGGTCATCCATAAATTATGTAACGCTCTGAGGGGGGGGGGGGTCAGACCAAACGTGACATCTTGTGTTGACACATATGGAGAATTGCGTTACGGATGGGGGGGGGGGGGCAAAAAAAAATCAAAAATTACGTTACGTAATTTATGGACGACCCCTTACTAGAGGGTCAAAAAATTCTCATCAGCCTCTAAAACTCGTGTTATCAAAAAAACACCTCAATTCAAGTTTTGAAAATTTATCAAAATTCAATAAATCTGTATTTCTTTTTGATACTTTATATTTAAATCAGAAAAAATATTAGAAAACAGCCAATTATAAGTATTTATTCAATTTAACAAAAAAAAAAAAATACAAATATTAAGAATGTCAATTAGTTTCTAGATTAACAAAAACTTTTTTAGTTGTAAAATTATGCAAATCGAAAAATATATACAATTTTTGATTCTAAGAAATCAGCTAAAATTAAAATTCTAAATATTCAACACAACTTTTAGTAAATTATTTAAATACATTTTTTCTACTTCATTTTTGAAAATTTTTTATAGATATAATTACCTTTCCATTTGACACCATGAAAAAAAATACCAAGTTTTGAAAATTTACTGAAATGCAATAAATCTGTATTTCTTTTTGACACTTTACATTTAAAACATAAAAAAATTTAGAAAACAGCCAATTATAAGTATTTATTGAATTTAACAACAAAAAATACCAATATTAAGAATTTCGATTAATTTCTCGATTAAAAATAGGGTAATCATGCATTTTAGAGAATTCTTCTAAAAATGGCCTAAATAGAAAATTGTCCGTTGCGAAATATTTCTTTTTTTTAGAAAACATAATTTTTTGGAGAAAAATTTTATTAACAGTAATTATGCGTTTTAGGGAATTCTTCCAAAAATGGTCTGAAAAAAATCGTTTTTTACGAAATATTACTTTTTTTTATAAAACATGATTTTCTTGGCAAAAAATGTAATTTATGGTATTAATAATTTTTATTATTTATTATTTTTTTAATATGTTTTTATTTATTTATTTTTTGACTTTATTTTCATTATTCAATTTTTTTATTATTCAATTGTTGTATCATTCAATTTTTATTATTTTTCAAAATTATTTTTAATTTATTTGTTATTATTTGATTACCACTGTTATTAAATTTTTATTATTTAATTAACACAATTATATAATGTTAATTAGTTAATTAACACTTTTGTTCAATTAAATATTATCAATTAATTCCCTCAAAAGCATAAATACCAAAAATAAATTTTTTCTAGTTGTAAAATTATGCAAATCAAAAAAATATCTAAAATTTTCGATTCTAAAAAATCAGCTAAAATTAAAATTCTAAATATTCAACACAGCGTTCAGTAAATTATTGATAAATAAAATTACCTTTCCATTCAACGCCATAATCGGTTTATCCGTGTCAATACCGATGATTTTGAAATTATCTAAATTAGTGACAGTACTCATGTTTTCACTTTCGCATTGAACGTAAACCAAAATATCCTCGGTTTCTTCGTCCTCCATTTCAGAATTTTTGTTTTGGTAAAAATATACAGTTAATTTATAAAATAAACTCAATGTTTATTTCATATCATTTCATATATGTTGTTATCGTTGTTATCAGTTGTTATGACATATGCAGCCTTATGTCACTTATGACTTATTACTTTCGTGCGCTGATTTACACGTATTTACTTCACCAAAAAAGGCAATTTTTAGGTGATTTTCAACTCTTAAAATTACAAATTACAAAACCCATTGTCAAGAGTCAAATATTTCTTTGAAATTAACCAAAACGCAATGAAATTCCATTCGACAAAATATTCAAATTCAAATATGGGCGTTGAAAATGGCCGCTCCCACTAAAACAATATGGCCGCACCCTGAAACAATGGCCGCGCCCAGTCGAGTTGCTCTTTTTTCTCTCTTTAGGAATTTTCACATTATTAGGTCATGCAGCATTCTAATGATTTGATAATGCATAACATTGCATAACATTTTTGAACATCGGAATCATTTGAAAATCACATATCTGGCAGGATTTTGAATTCAAAATTTGAATTTCAAATTCTCTTTAGAAATTTTAGGATCCCGACAGAACCCGACTTGACCCGAACAAACACGATCGACCACTACTGTTGGTCATTCTGCAAACTGCTGCAAACTTCTGCAACTTTTGTGAACTTTTGCGATTGCATTTAAATTGATTTATATTTTTTTTGTCAACCGAAATAAACACACATGGTCGAGAATTATGGCGGGATCTGGAGGTTTTAGGAAAAAACTCATTTTCTTATTATGGATCTTCGGAATTTTAATTTCCGCGAACGCTGAAACTCACAGGCTCAACGTTCCCCGAGTCCTGTTGCCGGTATTTCAAGATTTCCCTGTGAATTTCACCCTCGAAGTCACCGAAGGCGGTTGCTACTACTGGTAAATATTTACCAATTTCACTATTTTTGAATGCCAAAAAAGTAACATTTTGGCTGATTTTAACAATAATGAAATAGTTTTTTACAAATTTTTTTATTCCAGGTCAAGTTTTTCGTTTTGAAAGAACATAACCCTACTTTCTATTTAAATATCAAATTCGCGAATAATAATTAATGATTTGGCAAATTTTTTATCTTAATGTTCACTGAGCTTAATATTGGCCTCATTTTTAAAGGAAATTTTTGTAAACCACAAAAATATTCAATTTTTTTTATTGTTTATTATTGTTTATTTATTGTTTTAGATAAATTTTGTATGTGATGATTAAGTTTAGATTTTCATTTGATATTGTATTTTCTTCGGCTAAAAAAAATTTTTTAATACAAAAATTTACTATCAAGATTCTTTATTTCTTGTCAACTAGAATCTTACTGTTTTTATAATAGAATCAACAATTCAAAAAAATTTTTACCATCTGAAATTCTTTAACTTAATTTTTAATTAGTAAAGTTGATTTTAATATTTTATTCAGCAATAAATATTCGAGTTTTGGTGTGGCAAAAATTATATTCTAAATAGCTGTTTATTTTTGTCGAATTTTTGAGGAAAAATTCTAAATTAAAGAAATTTTATAGCTTGGGAAAAAAGATTTTGTTTTTTGAGAATAAAATATATCAATAATATTTTTCACTGTTTCAGGACTGTAATGAGATAAAATTTACAGTTCTTACTGCTGTAAAAAATAAAGTACTATTTTTAATAATACATTATTTAGAAAATTCTATGGTTTTAAAAGGAAAAGCCTGATTTTCAAAGGAAATTTTTGTACTATGCAAAAATGTGTAATTTTTTTTTATTGTAAATCAAAGTGTTTTAGATAAATTTTATATACAGGGTGATTCGACATGATCTGAGGACCCAAAAAATTTAGATTTCTTGTAAAATTCTAAGACAATATTTCCCTTGCCACTTTTTACAAAACTCAAAAATAAAAAAGTTATTCAACTTTGAAATTTAAACAATAAATGCGCTT
>JAPYZL010160216.1:0-10703 GCA_030522825.1 Platygaster orseoliae
AACTGACAATGGCATAAAATAAGGCCAGAATTATAATTTAATATATTTATGCGAGGTAAGTAAATATTTTAGTACTAAAAGACTTTTTTTAACAAATAACTGAATTGAGCCATATGCGAGTTTGTACAGTATCGTAAATATTTCAAGTCAAAACATAATGTGTAATGTAATTGTGAAAAAATATAAATTTTGAGCTTACAATTAATATTTATTTAACGATTTGAAGTAATAATTTCTTTTTGATAAAATATTAAAGTCTACTGAAATTCTTAACTTAAATAGTATTATAATATTTATTTAACGATTTGAAGTAATAATTTCTTTTTGATAAAATATTAAAGTCTACTGAAATTCTTAACTTAAATAGTATTATGATATTTAAATCGCTTAAATTTTCAGAACGTTTGAATTTCAAAATTTTCATAATGGTTTTCCCTACAATATTACGATATTTCATAATTTGTAGGAGCTAAGAAAATGCTCGAAATTTGTATAATCCGTAAAGTTTGAAATTTAGGTTTTTGGAAATTTCCGGAATTCTCGAAATCTTCAGAAATCTTCAATTTTTTTAAATTTCTTGTTTTATAAGTCTCATACAATTTACGAGATATTGTAATGTAATAAAAAAATTAAGTCAATTCTCAGAATTCTAATCTTATAATCTAACATTTCAAACTTGAAATTATTTAAACATTTATACGTGAAAAAATTTTCGAGGCTGTGATAGAATTTTCATATCCAATGAAATTTTCTAAATCTTTATCTTTTCTCCACCACTTTTACTAAATTATTTCAATTTTGTAATTTTTTGTTTGCGATTATTTGTGATTACCATGGAAATTACAAACAATCCAAAATAGCGGCCTCCATTGGATTAACTCCTTTTTTCCTGTAGGAAAAAAAACATGATAAATAAATTTGCATCATTTTCATTTTTTTTATTTTCAATAAAGTGAAAATCCGCTCTTTTGAAGTGTTCACTGCACACTCGCATGCTGGGCTTGTACTCTGTAACTTTCAAATTAAAGAGCCAAGATTGCTTCATATTTCCATTCGATGAAAAAAAAATGGAAGCCCACATTATCCCAATTTGTGCTTGGACACCCACTTACACAACACCGTTTTATTTCTTTATATTTTTTCATGTTTTTCGGAAAAGTAAACTTAGTCACGTAAATGTAAACAATTCGCGAATTGTAGCGTTGAAGCTACTTTTTGGTCTTTTTTTGTCCGAGTCACGTGACCTGCGCAGACGTTTACACGTTGCCGAATACAATGTGAAATTTTTGCGTTAGTATGCATGGGGTGAAAAACTCGCTGGTGATGGTTGAGGTATAAAAAAGTCTTGAACTACGAATTATAAAATTTGGTTAGATTATTTTTAAAATATACAAGAAAATCATTAGGGTCATTTTCAAAAACAAAAAATTGCACTGCAATTTTTTATTCACAAACTATATTGGATCCCTTAGTATTAATAAATATCATGAAAAAACTATAAAAAGGTATGACAAAAAACAACATAAATTATATAATTCTTAGAATGATGAAATAAATATTTCTATTTCAACAATATTCTGAAAGTAAATGTTACATTAATTTCAACCTCCAAAGATTGGAAAGTATGAATTAATAAAATTCCAAAATCATAGCGTTTTCGTCTAATCATTGTTAAAATATTTTGAAAACTTATTATTGCAACTGCTACGGAAAATTAAAAAAATCTTTATACATCTCAACTAAAAATTCTTACTCAATATATTTTATCGCTCTAATGAAAATACATTTTTATGTTCATGGTGGTGTCATTGTCAATCGTGTCGATTTCCAAAAAAGAAAAAAATAATGAAAAGCTCATTTCGAAGTCGTTCGATTCGAAATACACTGGCGGAATTTATTGTTTTCGATCGCGGCCTCGTGTGCACATATATAACATCGTTTGAGAACTGCGGACTTAAATGCAGGAGTCAGGCCTTTTTTCTCGGAGAGAAATTATCTTGCCGCGTTGGCATGAAAAGAAAAAATAAGGCAGTCGATGAAAAAAATGGAACAGCTTATTTTTTTCCGACAATTTTTTTCTACCCTCATAAAATAGTGATATTATCGTTTTTAGATAATTAACTCTTGAAAGTTGGTGGAATTTATTAGTAATTATTACTTGCTGGTCTTGTTTTTGCATTTTTTTTTTTTATGTAATTTAGTTTGATGTATGGAAAATGTAAATGTAAGTATGTGAAAATGTCAATCAATTTTTATCATGAGTTTAACATGTGATGTATGTAATTTATTCAAAAAATAATCATGAAATTATTAGTGCTGTGAAAGTTGAATTGTACAAATCAAATACAATCAAAATTGTGTAGAATGTATAATTCATATAAATTTGATGTAATTGTTGGTAAATTTATTCTCGTTGACATTGAAAAAAAAATAGTTAATGAGGAAAATAAACAGCTTATTTTTGTTGAAAAGTTTTTTCACCCTTGTTAAATAGCGATAGCATCGTTTTTAAATGATGAACTCGTGGAAGTTGGTAGACTTGATCAGTAATTTATCAGTAATTATTACTTTCTGGTCTTGCTTTGCATTTTTTAAAAATATGATTTCATTTCATACATGGGAAATTTAAATATTGTCCAATTTTTATCACGAGTTCTACATGTGATGTACCAAATTTATTCAAAAATTTATTATGAAATTATGAGTATTGTGAACTTTAGATTGCACAAGTAAAATACATTCGAAATTGTAAATGATGTATAATTTAAAAAAATTTGATGTGATTTTGGGGTAAATTTATTTTTATTGTTATCTGATTGAGAGCAATGAAAAAAGTTCAGTTATATGAGCAGAGCTGCCAGATCGCGGTATTTGTCTCTTTCTAGCTTCGAACCGAGACGTAAGTTAGAAAGAGTCGAAAAACCGCGATCTGGCAGCTCTGTGTATGACTGTTACGATGGGTCGATAAATCTCTAAACGACGAAGTCAATACACCTGTCGTTTTCATTAAATTAACGAATCAATTTCGCAAGACAAAAGAATTTCTCTCCACGCGTTCAATGATCGATAATCTACTTTTAAAAGTGTCCTATTATTCTTAGCCAGAATATTTTTCATCTCAATTGAAATGTGTGTTAATTGATAAAAGTTACATTCAAGGAAATAAAGCAAGTCGATAGAAATTGTGTGTAATTTTGCGAAAGATTCGAGTCATTTTTTTATCGCAGACGAAGAAATTTCGAGATAATGAATTAGTGAAATTAAACAAATGAATGGTTTAATTACGTAAATTGGCGAGAGTTCCTGAAATCGTGATGAAAATGTACGGTGATTACAAAATTTGAATGCATCTGCATTTCATAAAATCATGAGATAATTTAGCATTTGATTTAAAATATGAAATGAGTTCGGTCATAAGGAAATTGAAATCTATAAAAGTTATCCAAATTATTTCAAGTAATGTTAACCTTTTCTTAGAATTGTTTAAATGTGAATTATAATAATAATTATTATTATCACTATTGATTGTAATAATTATTATGAAATATTTTTTAACGATTTCAAAAAGCATGGAGGCTTGAACAATGACGTTTTTGAGAGCGTTTATTATCAACTTTATGCTACATACAATAATTTATTGTTGTTTTTACTATTTTCAATTTACATTTGAGATTTAGTAAGTTTATAGAAATTTATTAAAAATGAAAATATTTTGGAATTCCCTGAACTGGAAATTCATAATACCAATAACAAGAATAAATGAGAGTGCGTACCATAAAAATTATAACAAACACGTGAAAATATCATTTTTGAAGGTTGTATTATCTTTTTTGAAATCTCGAAAAATTTTTTAATTTCTTGGTACACAAGTTAAGTCCATAATTAAAAAAAAAAGCCTTGAATTTTTCGCGAGTAAAAAATATGAAAACAGAAATTGAAGGTGACATGTCACATTATTCAAATGTTGCGTTCATTTTTTAGGTAAATTGAAAAAAAAAATCGTCATTTTGGAATGACATTATTTATCTACAAAAATAAATAAATTTAAATAGGTACTATATGTCTAAATTAACAAAAATTATAGTTGATTTATTTTTATTCAATATTGTTCAAAATGTTTTGACACACGTACAAACTTGATTTTGATTATGAAAAAAAAATTTTCAGTATACTATACGTGATGTAGGTCCAATTATCGATGTCGCAGAGGTAAAAAATATAGAAAAGTACAACAAATCTTAAAACAAAACATAACACGACGCGCCTTCTGTGAAAATTTAAATTGTAGTGCAAAAATAAAAGTACATTCAAAATTTATTTCCAAGTTAAGAAACCGAGAAACTAATACTGTAAATGTCTCTTTTTAAAAGTATTTTGTAAAATGAATTTGTAAAACAAATTTTCATTATTTGTGAATCTTGATTATATTTCAAATTTCCAGAAATGAAAAAATTCTTTGAAAATGTAATATCGTAAATTTTGAATTCAGAAATCAGAAATTTATGGAAAATTCAATTTATTTTTCTGTGAAGAACTCATCTGTTAAAACTTGTGGAAAATATGTTTTCGCCTCTCAAGCATCGAAAACGAGCATTTGTAACCCTGTTTCGATGTTCACAAATGGCGTATTTTAGGCCGACACGCAGCATTCCTGATGCGCATGCGCGATACTACGTATGCTCACCGCCACCGCGCGTGCACATTAGGCACTCTGCGTATCGACATCAAATACGCCATTTGGCACGTCAAAACAGAGTTAAAAATGCTCAAACTCAATATTTTCGAGGTGAAAATTATCGTGTGACACGGAACTCAAACAGCCAATTAGAACTCGTGTGATTGCCACCTTCGCTTCGCTCAGGCGGCAAACCTCACACTCGTTCGAAATCTGCTGTTTTCACCCTTAGACACGCAATGTACTAATAAATCATAGACATAAACGAGATATATACAAAAAATATTTGTCATCATTCTCTTGTGAAAACAATTTATAAGGGGCGTACGCAGAAAAATATTAATTACGATGTCAATTTTGTTATTCTCAGTCACTAAATCGTAGATTGTATTGTGTTTCTTTGCTCTGTCTTATTTTAAATATTGATTTTTCATTGACTCTTAAATATGTGACGTGCCAGGAGAAAAAGGACTTTAGGCCAAATGGTACGATTTTTCAGGGCAAGCCATAGAAGTTGGGCCTCGCTGAGAAATGCGCTATTTACGGGATTCTCTAAAACCATTTTTCCATGAGAAATGATGCTCGTATATTTGAAGATTTTTTTTTCTGGATAGAGCAACTCAAAACCTATCGATAGAGATAAAAAACCCATTTTTGATTGTTTTTTTTTGCTTAGGTCCCTTTTCTCTTGGAACGTCACATATGTATGAAATGGACATTTACAAATATCTCCGTATTGTAATTTTCTTTTTTTTTTTTTTTTTTTTTTTTTTTTTTTTATTTTTTTTTTTTTTAATTTTTTTTTATTTTTTTTTTTTTTTATTTTTTAAATTTTTCTTACTGGGAAAACGAAACAATCAAAAGCTTTTCACCCGATTACGAAAATGAGAAAATGAATAATTAATTTCACTATCAGAGTTTTAACTGTGAAAATTTCTTTGATTCTTATTTTATTACACTCGTAGAAAAAAAAAACACATTTTTTCCCGAGCTTTTCCGACAAATGACCATTTCTGGTCAATTTTTTGCGTCGAAAATTGCCGTTTCTCGAGCAATGATTAATAGTGGTTTCACAAAAGTATTTTCACAAAATTTCCTCGAAAGATACTGACTATTACAGTTGAATACCATGTAAAGTTCCTATTACACAAAATTTTGTTGTAATGCGATGATGTGAAAAGTGATCCGAAACGAACACTGATGCGAGTACAATTGTTGTGACAAGATCAAGTCAGCGAGTGAAAAATACATCATGGCGGACCTGCAGTCACTTCGAAAATTCACCGCGCGTGTTGCGTCATTTGCCTCTGGGAAACTCCAATTTTCGATGCGAAAAATTATCCCTAAATGACCAATTTTTGTGAAAAAATTCGAGAAAAAATAGAATACATGTAAACTTTCGAAAATTTACAAGTAAACTACTATTTTCGAAAATTGTAAAAAAAAAGGTATCTAATGCTACTTCAAGGATACTGGAATCCAGTATCCTTGTGCTACTTGTTCGAAAAATGTCGCTCTTTCAACTTGTAGCATAGGGGAGACCAAGATAAATACGCCCACCCGCTGTTTGTAATACACTCATTCAAATTCCGCGCAACTTTTTTTATAAAAGTGCCCTAACTCGTAGACATAACCACAAAAAAATCATAGCTATTTGCATTGTGGTTAGAACGTTATAAATAAAATTAGATGGTTTTGACGTTCCGGAGTATCAACATCTAAGTTTTGCAGTTTGGGAAAAAACACCTACAGTCTTCGTTTCTTGTTGCTTTTGCAGCCAGATAAGTTTTTCCTGCTTTTTGAAGTAAGAAAAACTAGAAGCCCAAATAGTTTTGTCGCAGAAAATTTTTTTGTATTTTTAATGAATTTTTAAAGAAAAATTTGTCGCTCGAGGCAGATACGCCTTGTCCATTTATTAACAATATTTATTATTTATAAGAAATAAATACACAGAAGGTTGCAAAGTAGATAGAATCCCGAAAAAGAAGATGAACTTTGTTGCGAATATTTGGAAACTATTGACTTTAAGTGGATAAAAAGCGATGCGTCGAATGTCATAAACCAGCTCATGATAAATATGTGCGAATTTCGGACTTTATTTTCACTTGCAAGAATATAGTGTATATTCTAAAAGTGCTTAGAAAGTTATTTTTGTATGTTAATCAAAATAATATACTTCATTTCTTATATGTTGTTTCCTATTACTTCCATGCAAAATTCTTTAATTAATAAAGCGGGCGTATTTCCCCCCGGCCTGGGCGTATTTCCCCGGGGTTTTTCCAAATGGCTGATTCAACACTACTTTAAACTTTTTGTTAAAATGTGAAAATTAGTAAAGATCCTTGAAAATGATGATAGGAGTTTAGTTCCTTAGGAGAGACACTAGCGCGTGACATAAGTTGTTATTCAATAATCATTACTGTCTTGTAGAAAAATGAATTTTTCAAAACGTGGGCGTATTTGCCCCTGTCTCCCCTAATGTTTGTAGCAAATGATTCAACGTACGTCCTTGAATAGTACGGCGAATAGCACTGTATAACGTTGAAAAAAATGTATCCACAAAATCTATGCTAAATTGTCAGTCAAGACTCCCTGAATGATATAACTGAAAGTTTTTGCAGTGTCTGATCGCATTTTCAAGTAATTTATTAATAAAATATTGGATTAACAATGCGTCATTACTTGTGCAATATTGGCTCTTTTTTTCGTACAAAAAAGGATTTGATATTATTTCGGACTGGCAATTCATTTTTGCCGTTACACGCTCCGCAAATTCATTGCAAAATATATTTAGTTCGCGAAAGAGAAAGAATTCATTTTAGATAGATACTCCCTGAGGTCTTGGATCGCCTGAAAAGCCAGACTCGGTCAAGCGTGACTAATATGCAGGGATCCTTGGCCGGGCGACTTCATATCTAAACATTGACACCGTCCTTTTTGGGCGACACAAGACCTCGGAGGTATCTATTGAAATTAAATTCTTTTTCTTTCGCGAACTAAATATATTTTTCAATGCATTTTCAAAGCATGCAACAGCAAAAATGAATTGTCAGTCTAAAAAAATATGAAATCGTTATTTGTATGAAAAAAAGGCCAGTATTATATAAGTTATGCCGCATTGTTAATCCAATATTTAAGTATTGAATTACTCGAAAACGCGATCTGAAACTGCAAAAACCTTAAGATATATCATAAAGGGAGTCCTGACTGACTATTTCGCATATATTTCATGAATACATTTTTTCCAAAATGTGTTTTCGTCATACAGTGTAAACTAACAGAAGTATAGAGTAAAAAAAGAATAGCAAGAGAGAAAAGCGCGACACGCGAGGAAGCAAAGAAAGCGAATGCAGGACGGGTCGGGAAAGTTGACGAATTTTGCGGCGAAAAAAAATTGCTGTTACGTACGTTTTGCGTACTGAGCGGTGGACATGTTGATCCTTGTTTCAGATGGGAAAGCTTGGAAGTGGTCCTCTGGCAGGACTCGCTGCGCTTGGTCTCGGAGGCCTTGGGGCTCCCGCGAACACTGGAGGTCTCAATCCCGCAGGTAAGATTTAGCGATTTTTACAATCATTACAATCATTACTCAGAGGGTCCCCCAAAAAATATCTAGTTTTTCAAATATTTACGTTTACGTATACTGCATTGTAGCAAATTACCAAATTCAAATTCTGCTTTGGGGTTATGTATTAACCCACATCCGTCCCTCAAATCGAAAACAAAAAAAAGTTCTCATGTATCAATTTGATACATGCCTGCAAAACGAGCTAAATTTACACAAGAACACATAAAGGTCGACATTTTTTTCATTAAAATAGGTATTCATTATTATTTTTTTTCCATATGAGATTTGATACAGGCTGACATTATAAGCAAAATTTACAAAAAAAAAAACAACAACAACAAAATTGCTAAAAAAGTTACATAGGTCGGTCAGCCTGAGTAGAAAAAACAAAAGTTTACTTTAGATTACCTAAATCTACTGTAGTATACCAGAGTCGACTAAAAGTTGATTTTACCGAAAAAAGTATACCAACCGATCTCCCCTAGTATACTTATTGGCACAAATGCATACTTTTGGGTGACTTGGTATTCCGAGTCTATGTACTTTTGGTATACTCATTAGTTAATAACAGTATACCGCAGTACATCAAAAGTAGACTCGGTATGCCAAGTCACCCAAAAGTATGCATTTGTGCCAATAAGTCTTAGACCATATAGAGCATAGACTACTCATCAAAAATGACAGCGAGTTCCCACATAGGAGGCTAAGACAGAGGTATTTTCGACCATTTCTACTGAAGTGAGGGTTGGAGGGGCTCTGGGCGAATGGAAGGGATGGGAAGAGGGAAGGGCGGAGATCGGAGGAGGGACCACTTCCACTGGCACTTGTACCTCTGTCTCAGCTCCTATGTGGGGACCAGCTTTTCCTACAGAATAGATACGCGGACGCGCAGTCCATGCTCTGTATGGTCTAAGCAATAAGTATACTTGAGGAGATCGATTGGTATACTTTAATCAACTTCTAATATACTCTGGGAGAGTCAAGTTACTGATGTATACTTTCGTTTTTTCTACTCGAGATAGATTTTGTACAAATGTGTAGAAAAGTGCATACATATTTTTTACATACGTCACAACAATAACTATAAATTCAAATTATTTTTCGCAGTACAAATATGATATATATATTAGTGTGGTCCTAAAAATGGGTTTGGTCAAATTTTAACCGCGTCGCTCCCTAAAGTAATTCAAAATAATTTTAAAAAATCCATGAATTTTTCCAGTTTTTTAATAGAACGTTAAGGTATTACGTCCATAGTTGAATTTCCGAGATAGATTTTTATGAAAAAAATCACAGATAATCTTGTATGCGTACTAAGTGAATCTGCAAAATTTCAGCTCTATTTACTGTCTAGTGTTTTGTAAAAGAATTCTTAAATTTAACATGTATTCAAATGGGCAGAAGCATATTTTTCCAAATTTCCAAAAAACCACGAGATAGATTTTTTTTTTTTTAATTTCACCACAATTGAAAAATGCAATTACACGTAATTTGCCGTATCAGACTTTCACTGTATCGTTTTTTCGAAAAACTTGTTTTACCTACTCGATTAGCAAACTTGGCAACACTGTACTTGATCGTATTCCATGACAGAATGATCTCTCACTCTAGTGTAAAAAAGGACAGTACGCTGCGGTGTAACTGAAGTTAGCGGTAGCTTGCGCCTATCTTGATCACGGACGTAATACCTTAACCCATGCCAACTAGAACCCTACTTTTTCCCAGTGAAATAACATGGGATTTTGTCTCCATCACAGTCTATAATTTTTTTGAACACAAAAGACGACCTATGTATATGTGACTTGAAATCAGGAAATAGGGTTTGAAAGGAAAAGCTGTAAAGCTCATATTACCTTTACGCTCTGGGTAAATGTAGGCCTTACGGCTTTTCCCCTCAAACCCCATTTCCTGATTCCAAGTCACATATGTTTGAGACGTTGAATTGTTCATTAGTGTGAGACGCCACCATTGCCCCGAAAAAATAAAGCCCCGAAAGGGTCATTTGACCGAATATCGAGAGACCGAAAAGAGGAATCCCCGAATCTCGAAGTCCCCCGAAATCGCACGAGACCGAGCGTGAATTGCCTCGCTTACCCAATGCGTCGAACAAAAAAAGAACCGACAATCCAACGTCCCGAAACATGATATATCCGAAATGTTGAATGCCCGACAATGGAAAACCCCGTTTCCTTAAAAGCCCAACTTCGCGATCACCCGAGATCTCACATTTCCTAATAATTGAAAAACCGAAAAAACTTTTGATCGAAAACCCAAATGATCGCCTCCGCATATTTCCGAATTCATAAGATGCCGATATTTTAAATCCCCGCTAACAAATTACGACGAAAAAAAAAGGTACCGATTATTTAAGGTCACGAATAAATTTGTCACCGATTCGTGTATGTCACGATTTTAAAAATGAAAGAAACTTCAAAACGACGAAAAAAAATTTGCCCTCAAACC
>JAPYZL010160217.1:0-14105 GCA_030522825.1 Platygaster orseoliae
GTGACTTTGAGGCTATTGTGATGAAAAATACAGTTCGCACTCGTGAGCTATTGCCAATTTTGCCTCAGCCGATTTCATCCCTCGACTTCGTCTCGGGATGAAAACTTCGGCTTCGCCAAAATCGGCGATAGCTCCCGAGTACGAAATCTACTGTTTTTTAACATTGGAGTCATAGTTACAAGTTAAAAGTTCTAAATTTTTCCCTGCACAACAATTGAAAAAAAAAACCTTATCCAAATTCGTAATAATAAAGTGTTGAGTTTCAAATGAACTGTAATTCCTGCAAAATTTCAGAATATTTTGCAAAATATATGATGTGTGAATTATAATTATAATTTAAAAAGAGTAATAGTTATTAGATTAAAACTCTAAATGTTTTCAAAAATGATAGGTTATAATGTTTCAATTATGAAAAATTGTGATTTCTGCCAAATCTCAGAATATTTTGTAATTAATGAAACGTGTGAGATATTTATTTTTCGAAAATTATTTTTTTTATATATGTTAATTTGATTTATGTCATAGTAACTAATTGAGAACTTTGAATTTTCCTGCACAAAAATAAAAAAAAACCCTATTCAAATTGATAATTATAAATTATGTTGTTTTAAACATAAAACACTGTGATTCCTGCGAAATCTCAGTATATTTTGCAAATGATACAACTCGTGAAATATTTATTTACTTCAAAAATTATCTTATTTCAACATTGGAGTCATATTTACAAGTTGTAAACTCTAAATTTTTTCCTTGCACAAAATTAAAAAAAAACCTCTTCAAATTAATAATAAGTTGTGGTGTTTCAAATGAACTGCAATTTCTGCAAAATCTCAGAATATGTAGAATATTTATTCCCTTCGAAAATAAATTTTTTTATGTTAATTTTATAAGAGTCATAGTTACTATTCGAAAATTCTAAATGTTTTCCAAAATGTATGACCTTTACGAAAACTTTTATAAAAAAACAATGTTTAATTCAATAATGATAGATTATAGTGTTTGAAATTTGAAAAACTGTGATTTCTGCAAAATCTTAGTATATTTTGCAATTGATGAAACGCGTGAGATATTTATTTACTTAGAAAATTATCTTTTAAAATAATATGCTTATTCTTTTTGAGTGATATTTACTAGTTGAAAACTGTAAATTTTTCCCTGCACAAAAAAAAATCGTATTTAAATTTATAATTCTAAGTTATAGTGTTTTATACAAAAAAAAATGTGATTTCTGAAAAATCTTAGTATATTCTGCAAATGATATAACGCATGTAATATTTATGCACTTCGAAAATTATATTCTTTTAACATGTTAATTTTACTAGAATCATAGGCACTAGTTAAAAACTAATTGTTCTCCAAAATGTGCGACCATGCACGAAAACTTCCGAAGAAAACCACTGTTAAAATTGATGATGACAATAAACTGAGAAAAAAATCTAGTAAATTTTACCATAAACAGTATTGTCTAATTGAAAATATTCGTATCGTAGTCATTGGTATATATTATAGTAATACTCATGAAAAAAAGTAGAATTTATCACCATGTAAGAAAATTTTCCAAATCTTGTTTATTGAGAACTGTCATTCACTAAACTAAAAAATACAATATTTTTAGTATTTTTTACTATACATCAACATTCAATTATGATAATCGATGTTTTACTATACTGCATGGTAAATTTTTTCAGAATACAGTAATTTTTCCAATATTTCCAGCACAAATTACTACGTTTCTTTCTCAGTGTATCTGCAAAATCTTAAATCATCAGTACTTACGATTCAACTGTTTGATAACGAGCCAAATGAATCAGAGCGCTCGTGCCCGAGCATCAAATCAATAATAATGGGCAGGAGCCATTAGTAAAATTAATAAATTATGCCTCACATTATGCGCGTATTGTGAGTCGAGCGTGTATGCTCGTTATAGTCATAAATCATATTAGTGAATAATCCACATCAACATTACACCTCGGACTGGGACGGCGCGCGTTTTGTCCCCCCGGCAAAAGTCGCATATACCCCCCCGTCGTTGATCAATCGCTTCGATATTCCAGAATAATTACGCTCGCATTCCTCGGCGGGTGTATAAATTTCGGATTCACGCGGACATAAATCCGCGGGTACCGCTGTCTCCGATTGTGGAACGCTCGCTGCGAATGAGAAGGTCTTCCTTTCTGATGAAGCGTTACTGTCTCGAGAACCCAACTTCTTTTAAAACATCATCAACGCAACGACAAAAAGAGAGAAAGAATTATTACTAAATTACCAGGTTTTTTTCTGAGTATGACTTTTTCGACGTCTTTTGGAAAAAGTTTCCAAGGCTCCTCACTGAATATTGTCGCACCCGAAATCTCTGGGTTACGCGTTGTTCTGGACGAGCGAGAACTTTGCGGACGCCGCATTGTTGGAACGAGCACATTGACACGATATTAAAACATTAAAATAATATATCGCCCGGTCCGGATCACGTCGTCGCTCCACTGCAGCGTGTTCTTCCAATAACCCCGTCTCACTCACCACCCCAGTGCGATGGTCGATACGAGCGGTGTAATAAAAGGGGAGTAGCATGATAGGTTCTGCAGAGACACAAGGTCCGATGTTGCTATCTGTGGCCAGAAACAGACCACTGTGAAAACCCGTTACTCTGGGTCTAAATGTAATTTGATGCAACTGGATGATTGACATTTTAATAGAACTAAATTGGATGCAACTGAAGTGGATGCAACTAAATTGAATGCAATTGAAGTGGATGCAATTGAAATAAGTGCAATTTAAGTGGATGCAATGGAAGTAGATGCCACTAGATTGCATGCAATTGAAGTGGATGCAACTAAATTGAATGCAATTGAAATAAGTGAAATTTAAGTGGATGCAATGGAAGTAAATGCAACTAGATAGCATGCAATTGAAGTGGATGCAACTAAATTGAATGCAATTTAAGTGGATGCAATTGAAATAAATGCTATTGAAGTGAATGCAATTGAAGTGGATGCAACTAAATTGCATGCAACTGAAGTGGATGCAGTGGAAGTGGATGCGATGGAAGTGGATGCAACAGAAGTAGTTAATGCAACTAAACATGTGTTATGTTGTTTTGTAATTTTGTGATGTTTCTTTCGGACTTTGAGGTTTTCAAAAAAATCAAATTTTCTCCAAGTCTAAACGTGAAAACTCGAGTGGCAGGGCAAGGAAATGGAGCGTAAAATCCGTAGTGTAAACGCAAGTGACGAAAGCTAAGTAATTTTCAGGTAGGTTTCCCCGACATGGAGGTGTAATCATCCGTAGATGAAAGAGCTGTCGAGGCTCACGAAAGGCAACACAACGGAACCGCACGGAACAGAGCCACTTGGAGGCACCCCCGGGGCCAACATCTCGTCAACACCGCGCTACCTTCGTCGGCAGCTCTTCCCCTCCCAAATTAACCGATCAATCGAGCCGGCAGCGTAACATCAAACACGTGCAATTAATTATCACGGGAAGTAAACAAAGAAGGGAAAAAAACCGCTCGCAAAAACGCGCATTCCCCGATGTCGGGGAAGGAAAACAAAGGCTGTCAAGACGCGGCAACGACTGTGCTTTCGGAATGAGCAAGGCTCGGAAAAGAGCTTTTCCTTTTCAATGGCTCCGGCTTTGATTGTTGTCGCATCGAACGCGCTTTGATTGAAAGCAGCGGAAATTGTTTACTTGTTCTTTTAGCCTTGTTGCCCGGCGGAAAATTATTATGCACTTGAGACGTGTTTTTTGCCTCCGATCGCGAGGAGTCTGACGGCTTTTTCGATACGTGAAATAAATTACTACGTAAATTTAACACGTCGTTTGATATTCTTATACATTTTTTTCGTATTTTTGGGGGCCCTTCAGCACTTGGGAGATGAATGTTTGTTAAAACGTGGTGATAGTGCGTGGAAATGTAGAGTCTTAAGGAAGGTCGCAGCCTGGGAGTTGCCTAATACTCGGCTTTGATGATTCCGTTTGAAGCATGGCGCGAGGCAACGTTGCGGGGTACCCCGGCTGTCGCCCATGAATTTGCTCGCTGAGCTTTCACAGAGGGATTAGCTGAACCTTCGCGCTGTGGCTTAGGCAACGCCGACCGCAAACTGGACAGCCGTTATTAGCGGATGCCTTGTTCCTTCCTTTTCTCGTACTCGCTTTTATACAATATTCAGAGATTCCTGTAATGTTAGTTCTTGGATACTCATTGTTGTGACTCTGATCAGGAAAATCCCGAATATTCTTGCTTGACAAAGGTTGTCTTCTTTTTTTTCAATGTACTATTATTATACATGAAAAATGAAAATAATATTGTAGATTTTCCTAGAATATAGTAATTTTTTCCATATTTGTAATGCAAATAGTGCAAAATTTTTCTCTTGGAAAGACCCGGTAGTCAAAAATATCCCCGAAAACCCAGCATCTTTCAGTTCATTGGCCCGACAGGATGATGTAGATCCGTCGCAGAGGACTTAGACTCTCTCGCTGCCGCGACAGTGCCATTCGTTGCCCAGACGACAGACCGATGATTTGTGGATGGACTCACCGAGTTTCCTGATTTTTATGTAAGAAGGCCACGGCGCCCGCTACTCAACTCCCAGACGATCGTAAATTAAGAAACGCTCCGAGTACCGTGCAGGTGATGATGCCAGCAGCGTGCAAGTCACTCGATAATATGGATCATGCAGAATGTCGCTATAAGTTAGTCGCAACCCAAAAAATTCCAATATTACAGTTATTCTTATCAGGTTTATCCAGTATTAGCGTAGACGAAAATATTTAACAAGTTATGAAGTGATAATGGAAAATTTTACAAAATTCTGAATTCTATAAAAATGTGTCAAATGCATTTCTCATTCGTTTATAGTGATTTACAGATAAAAAAGCATTTTACGTTTGATAAATCACATTTAAAAAGTTTCTTGCAAATATTTGTGAATATGTGGCTTATTAGTTCATATTTTATACATTTATTTATATATTTAATTATTAAGTCAACTTGATTTGTGGTATTGGGATTTTAAATCCTCTAGTAAAAAGTGGCCTTCGTGCATGAATTATAATTAATAATGAAAAATAATGAAAAAAAATACACAATTTATTTCGTGTTATCCCCAGCTCTTGGAGTCGCTGTTAAAGGGATTTTTTTGTTTCGACTGATTCAATGCAACGAAAAATCACTTGGATGGAAGCGATAAGAAACTGAAACGAGGTGCTCATTCATTCGAGCTTTTTTGTCATTTGCTGTATGAAAAGTACTTTGTTACTCAGGAATGGTGATTTTTAGAGCTGCTCATTGTGTGTGAAACGATTTGTAATTTTGAATTGAACGTCATTTTGTCAGTAATGGGTTTGTATAGTAATTGGATTTTATTGTTTCAAGTTTGAATTTTTCGTGAGTAGGTTTTTGGTCCAAAAAAGTGTTCAGTTCAGTACGTTTATTTTTCATATTGTTAATAATTATAAATCTGGAAAGTTTATTATGTTTGTAGGATTCATAAATAAATTACGAGTAATTTTGTATGTTGAAGTGAATTTAAATAATATTTGTAAGTTTCATTAGGTTTGTTTTATGTTTAAAGTCTTCGACATTCTGGAGCATACAAAAATCTTTGAAATTCAATTAATTGTTAGATTGTACATTAGATGTATTTTGGTGTTTCATAATTTTGAATAAAAATTTTAATTTTCCGGAAGGTAGTAAAAAATAACAGCAAATTTTGAATAAGTTGAACGAATTTGTTTGTATCTTTTGTCCTAAAAATAAAATATAAAAAAATTGCAGGCAGCATGTTTCTTTTTGAAAAAAATAAAAAAAAGGACAAATTTTACGGAATTTAACAAACTTTCATGTAATTTGAAAGATTTAAATAGTTCGTATAACATATGAAATTTTAAGTATTGAAAAGAAAATTTTCAATGATTTTCTTAAAACATTGAATTTCATAAGATTTCAATGACGAATTCTTATTAGTGTTTATCATCATATTTTCCCAAAATATGCATAATATTGTCTATTAGTTTTTCGATAAAAACAAAATATTTTTATGGCACCAGAAAATTACGATAATCTGCATAAGATGGACCAACTTTTATATAATTTGTAATGTTTTGAATCGTCTTAATTACGTTAAAAATTAATGGAATTGCAAGTAGTTCAGTAGACTTTAAAAATGCGGAAGAGTTATAACAAATAACTTATAATTTTTTATTTTAAAATTAACCTTAAGAATAATAGAATTATATTAATTATACAAAATTCGGTATTCATTTATAAGATTAACATCAAAAACTAAATTTCTGTAAAATATTGATCAATTTCCTGAATTGTCGAAAATTCAGACGATTTTCGAATAGATGCATTTTCATTTTTTTGTTCAGAACTGTCAGAATTTCCTCCCTGGTATCCAAAAAACTTGGAAATTTTTTAAAAAATTTTCAAAATTTTGCTTATCACCAAAAAAATTACACACCAATCCAAACATATCTATAGTTTCAAAATTTCATAACGCTTTTTTTACGGCGAATAAAAAGTACAAGAAATGGGATAAAAAAACTCTGATAACGCGATAAGACGAGGTTAAATCCATGTTTGGTGAGAGGTTATAGGTTAAACGGTTAGCTAGGGAGTGCAACAGGTCGCGTGAAGTTGGTTGAATTTTCTGTTTCTCCTTACCCTCCTGTCCGATCCCCTTCACCTCGCCATCATTAGTCAGTGTCGACGGCAACCAAGAGCTCGGGACCCGGCTGAATCTCATCTATTCCGCGTTATCTCATCATGGATAAGTCGAATTTGACTTATTCGCACACAGAGATTGATAAACTTATCTTTTTCCCCATCAGATGCAAGCACCACGTGATCTCCAGTTGAATTTCATTATTATTCATTTCAACTATTTTCAATATGTTTCAACTTCATTTTCTTTTGTTTGGCGATTTTTTTATTTGAATTTTCCACGAATTCAAGCAAAAAATACAATAACTTAAGAATATAACAATAGTCATGCAATTAATGAGAAATCAACAATTTCAAGATCGTAATTTTAATTTCTGATTATCTTTATATGTACAAAAATCAAATAAACTTCATCTAAAAATATTTTTTATTTATTATATGTGAACATTTTTCAGAAACTTTTTTAATAAACCCTATTTCGTTTGCAATGATTTCCGATTTTTTTAATTTCATGCAAATGTATAATTTTGAATAATTGGATTATTTTTTCAATGACTTTTTTGTTGGAAAAGTAGTTGGTTAATGAAGAGTACAATAAACTGACTCACATAAACAAATGATTGTCGTATACGATTATTGAAGATAAGAACATCTTTTTTGAATTAATTTTACTTTGGTAATCAATTACGTAAACAAAAGTATGCAACTGGCGATTCGAGAAATCGAATTTCGACGCTAACGCGATTATGGGACGCTGGCAAAAATATCAATCGCACATGTAATCCCGCTCAACGAGCGTGCCTTTCAATTAATCACCTTTTCCAATATTTCACGCCATGGCACGAAATTCTCGCGCTAATTTATATACGCGCGGCGCTCGAATCGCATTTTCCCAAATGAGAATCGAACGTTTTTGCCACCATGACTCTCGATTCATTTCCGCGAATTTTTCCTCGGATTGACTAAAAACGATGTTTCAACTGTTTTTGCGAATTTGTATTCGCAGGATTTTTCAAAAACGCGTGTTTCTGTCTTCAAATGTTTCAAGTATTTGAATAGTTTTGGAAAATTGGGTACAGTAATGTCCAAAACGCAATGTACAATAGTAGATTGTGTCCAGTAAGTTATATGATGCCCAAAAATATTATAAAACCAAATTTTACCAATTTTGGGAAATGTTTATGAGTAACATTTTTACAATGGTATAGGCAAAAATTAAAAAAAAATTTTTAAATACTAAACTTTACTAAAATTTTTCAATTTATGTTAAAAAGAATAAAAACAAAATTAAAACTTACAAATTGTAGTTACAGAAAATTTTCCGTAATTCTTAGCAATTTACGAAATTTTTCGAAACTCCAAGTTTTAATTGAATTTTTACAATTATATAACATCTTTGAGCGACGATCAATTTTTAATTTCAAAAAACTTTATAATAATATGAAAACTAAATACGCAAAAAAACCACGCAAGAACCAATCAATTATTAATTTCTAGGTTTTTCAGTTTGAATTTTTAAGAAGTTGAATTATATTCTACATTATTTTTAAAATTTTCTAAAATTTTGAACCGTATCCGTATGATGAAACATTTTTTAATCGTTAAAATTGTAGTTTATTACATGGTTTCTGTAATTTTTTGGAATGAAGAAATTTTTCACGAGTTATACAATTTATTAACGTCATCTGGAATTCAACAAATTATTCGAATTTCATAGCTTTTTCATTTTCATAATATTTTACCAATAATAATCAAAAAAAGTTCATTAAAATTTGTGTTTAATTTTTCGTAATTTTTAAAAAATTCGTGAAATTTTTTCATAAAATAAAAAAAAACTACACACTTTTCCAAAAAATATGTTAATGACCACAATACATATACAAAACGTACTAAAAATCTCTATAATTCTTCGAATTATTTATAAAATTGTTCACTACTCAAAAAATGTTCACAATTCTTCTATTTTTTCAAAATTGTGAAATTTTGAACATGGTGCAAACTATTAAAAGATTTGAGTTACACTAAAATAATAAGAAAATTCGGTTTGGACATCGTGGTCTCCTACCATTTTATAAAATAACCTTACTTTGAAAAAAAAACTTTTTTTTCATTATTTTACTGATTACCTCATACTACAAGTTTTGTTACACTATATTTCCCTTATACAGTGACTGTATCTCTGGAGCACCTGTAAATTTCTCGAGATTCGACGAAAAACGAGGCTGACAAACCGCGTCAGTATTCTGAGCGTCTCCGAGCATTTACACGCACGGTTACATCGATGTGGCATGCGAGGGCGTTTAATGTTACCGCAGTCAGGGAGATTATCATAATCTCGGTTTACGTAACATTTCTCCGGTAAGTTAATTTGAGGAAACTTGAAGCTATCCGGCTTCTGGATGCTTCTCGCAACGGCCTCTTTTCTTAGATATCTCTCGGCTATACTCTAAGCCGATTCGTCGCGAGACTTGTAATCTTGGTTGTTCGGGTCTTGACAAAATTTCGTGTCTGCCGAACTTCTAATGCACGTTCGTGGCGTGCATGAGATTCGTCGAGCGAGATATTTGATACGCGCAATTCCACCTTTAATTATACTATTTTCATTGAATTTACCGTCATTAAAATTTGAATTTTGGAAATAATTTACATAAAGAATGCGACTGAACGTAATTGACAAAACGGATTCCAGAAAATTCAAGTGGAAATCACCTCATCCAGTTATTTCAGATTTCATGAATTGCGAATACAGTTTTCTATGAAAAATTCACGAGTGAGTCAGCGTAATAATACGTCTACTAACTAACGTATTGTACTTTTTATTATAAAATATCACACTTTTTGATGAAAGTTTATTTTATACTCTACCATAATTGCAGCAAATACTGAAAAATTTTGTCAATATTTTCTAATAATATGGTAGAATAAATAAGAAGTTTTTTTTAATAAAAAGCGATATTGCAAACAGAACCACGATTATAAAATTGGAACCTTTACTTAAAAAAAAAGTTTTAGAAAAATGAAATAAATATTTATGTTGGGAAATAAATGTTGTTAGTGATAATTTGAAAATAATTAGACTCATGGTATTTCTTATTCATATAAATGAAATTACTTTGAAAATTATACATAGAGAACAAAAATTTGTACTTTTTACCATTATACATATATTGCAATCGTAATTCAATCTCGGATATTGCATTTTTTGAAAATTTCTTTTATGTTCTGCTATAATTCTAGCAAATACTGACAAATTTTTTCGATATTTTCTATTAGTATAGTATAATAAATAAGAAGTTTTATTTTAAAAAAAGCGATATTCGAAACCGAACAACGATTACAATATTTCATTGTTAACATCAAAATATTAAAAGACAGAAAATTTTTTGAGAATTATAAAACAGAACGAAAATTCTTGATCAATATGACATTTTCATGGAGTAGTTTGTTTATTTATTAATATTTATTTTACTTGTTCTCAAGGATGAAAATAGATTTTTTCCATTCATAAATGGATTTTTCAATTTTTTATAAAAAACTTGGATAAAATAAACTGAATATTTATGTTGACAAATTAAGGTCGTCAATGATAATTTGAAAATAATTGTATTTGTGGTATTTCTTATTCATATAAATGAAATTATTCTGAAAAGTATACACAGAGAAAACAATTTGTACTTTTTACCATTAGATATTGCAATCGTACTTCAATCTCGAATATCGCACTTTTTGAAAAAATTTTTTTTCATATTCTACTATAATTCTAGGAAATACTGACAAATTTTATCGATATTTTCTATTAATATAGTAGGATAAATAAGAAGTTTTTATTTTTAAAAAACGATATTCGAAACCGAACTACAATTAGAATATTTCATAGTAAAAATAAAAATTATAAAGACAGAAACTTTTTTAAGAATTATACAGAACGAAAATTTTTAATGAACATGACATTTTCATGAAGTAATTTGTTTATTCATTTAGATTTATTTTACTGGTTCTCGGGGATTAAAATATGATTTTTGTCATCCACAAATGGATTTTCCAATTTTCTATAAAAAAACTCGGAAAAATAAACTGAAAATTTATGTTTATAAATTAATGTCGTGGTAATAATTTAAAAATAATTAGACTCCTGGTATTTCTTATTCACATACATGAAATAACTTTGAAAATTATACACTAAAAAAAAAAAATATTGTATTTCTTATGACTTAATTTTGCAATCGTGGATAATTCTCGAACAAATAATTTTTTTTTAAGCATAAAATTTAAATCAAAGCACTTTTAGCTAATTGTATAGTTGAACAAATGAGAAATTTTCATCAAAAAAGTTGAATATAATTTGAAAAACTGACTTGCAGAAAGAAAGACATTTTTTGGAAATTTTCAAAACAGAATGTAAATTTCGTTATACTCTGATGGTTGAAATCCCATTCTGGGCTAGAATGGGAAAAATCCTATAATGGGTTTTCGCTATAGTAAAAACATATGATTTCACTTTGCGTCCATTCACATCAACAAGTAAGGGATTCTTTTTACCGGCGTTGAATACTATTACGGGGCTATGCTGACTATAGCAAAATCCCATTCTGGTTTTTTTCCACAACACATTTTTTATAAATAAAAAAATTATTATCATTTCATCGTAATTTATTTAGTTATTTACGAAATTTTTTTTGCCTCGAATGTGGTGAAAAAATGTTTTTTCGATATAATTTTTATATTTTTTAATACATTTTTATCTATTAAAAATTTATAATTTTTACTATTATATAATTTTTATTATATTTTATTTGAGGTGAAAAAATTTTTTTTCATTATAGTGGAATACAAGAGAAATTCTAAAAAAACAACGCATTGTTTCATGGTTAAAAGTGCAACGTTTTTTTTCTCAGTGCGAAAAAACTCAAATAACACCAAACAGTGTCAAAAACTTTGATTTGTAAATTGTGTAGAATTATAATTATGAATATGTTATTGGTAATCGCAATCTCTTTCTTTTAAAAAAAGGAAAATGGGAGATTTCTAATTGTATTATTCAAAACTTTCAAAAAATTCAATTAAAAAAAGACAATATTTTTATTTTACGTGAAAATTACACCTTATATAGTACAATTTGCATATTGTAGATTTTTAAATTCTTGAAATCACCTTGTATAAAACTAGCATATATATTGTGATTCGTACAGTATAATAATTTTTAGTATTCAGCATAACAATTATATTTTTAATTGTATTCTCCACAACTTTCGAAAAATTTGACTAAAAAAAACACATCATTTTCATTTTACGTGAAAATTACAATTTATACAGTACAATTTGCATATTGTAGATTTTTGAATTTTTTTAATCACCTAGTAAAAACTGACATATAAATTGTGATTCGTACAGTATAACAATTTCCAGTATTCTGTATATTAATTATATTTATAATCGTATTTTCATAACTTTCAAAAAATTTGACTAGAAAAAACCTCATTTTCATTTTACGTGAAAATTACTATCGATATAAAAGAATTTGCATATTGTAGATTTTTTAATTTCTGATATCACATAGTAAAAACTGGCGTATACATTGTGATTCGTACAGTAAAACAATTTTTAGTATTCAGCATATTAATCATATTTTCAATTGTTTTCTTCACAACTTTCAAAGAATTTGACTCAAAAGAGACATCATTTTCATTTTACGTGAAAATTACAATTTGTCACATTCAATTCGCATATTGTAGATTTTTTAATTTTTTCAATCACCTAGTAAAAACTGGCATATAAATTGTGATTCGTTCAGTATAAAAATTTGCAGTACCCAGTCTTCTGCACAACAAATCTATTATTATATTATTATTTATAAATTTGTATATTAGAACCCTGCCTTGAAAGAATCTCGGTGTGGAAATCACCTCTGGAACCTCTGAAATGTTGGAAGCGTGGTTTCGATCGGTAATAAAAGTGATGTATCGCGCCGTCGGCGTCGGATCGTATCCGAAGACGCTCGTCAGTTTTACGTCCTCGGCGTACATCATTGCGTGACAGACTTGATTGCCCAGAAGCTATTCCGTCCCGGTGCCGAAGGACCGTCCTTCACCGATCGTTCGGCCAACATGGCGGCACAACCATCCGGAGGCGGGAGTTGCCCATGATCTACGGCACCCAACTCGACGTCACCACCTTTTCGATGCTTCGCCACGTCAGCCGATTCAATCCCCGTATCTCGCGGGCTTCTTATACTACTGCGACCCAATTTACGGGCTTTTTCTTGTAACTCCGGATCTTAAAAAGAACGCTCTCTCGAGAACTGGGAAAATCAAGCTCGATCTCGAAAAGAGGAGTATTATGCTCATCCATCTGTATAATTTAAGCACGAAAAATATCTTCATGTTTATAGAAAAGTATTTTTTTTTACTTTCAACATTCATTAAACATTCATTAATTTTACTTACATTTCAGGAAGGTTTTCGACCTCCAAAACCAAAGTTTTTCACATAATTATGAAAAAGTCTCGACATCCAGTAGAACACCTCTCCAAATTTTGGCTCCACTCAGCATTAAAACCTCACAAGACTTTTTTTCTGAAACACTCCTTACTATAAATTCCCGTGTAGCCATATAATCAACATCCGCGATTCCGGTGGAAATGAGCGTCCGTCTCTTAAATCTCGAGAGATAACGGACTCGCTTTTCCAGCGGGCTTCTTGTCAACGCTCGGAAGGCGCGTCGGAAACAGCGCCGCGTCGGATGGGAGACGGAGTTAACGCAGGTTGATTTAACTCGGCCCTGGGTACGAGCGCCCAGACACGTAGCGCCAGATTTAGTGAGACGTTTTGACGCCGCGACGGATACATAGATCGCGACCCTTCGTCTCCAGCGCCACGAAACCTTCCCAGCAAGCCGGAAGTGGCCGACGCACATAAATTACCGCCGCGACATTTCTCGAGGAAAATCAAGCGTGTCCGCGAGAAGCTGCGAACACCGCGAGGAGCCGGTGTACTTCGCTTGAGACTGTTTTTTGATTGAGGGAATTTGGGTGGAAAAGAGATTGTTCCCTACACGGAAAAAAAGGATTTGCTGTATCGGCAAAAAGATGTGCTGTTTTAACACAAATTGATATAATAAATTTTTTTTGCAGCAGTAGCTTATTTTCATGTTGCCTCAACAAATAAGCTACTTATGCAAAATAATAAGCTACTGCTGCAAAAAAATTTGTTATGTCAAATTGTGTTGAAATGATTGGGGTACAAGTTTTCCAATTTTTGTGTTCCAATGAACATTTTTTCCAAAACGAAAATTTCCAATTTGGGTCGTTTCCAACCCAGAATTTCCAATACCAATTATTTCCGAGCCCAAAAATACCAGTTCCTAATAATTCCAATTCAAAATTTTCAATGCCCACTAGTTCTAATTGCTAATATTTTCAATACTTTTCTTCTCAAGGAAC
>JAPYZL010160221.1:0-17950 GCA_030522825.1 Platygaster orseoliae
GCAGGCTCAAGTTCGAGGTGTCAAATGAACCATAATTAACCAAGATATTCTCAACATTAAAAACGAAAAATATTGTTGAAAACCTGTAGAAAAACTTGCAAAAAATCTCGAATAAAAATATTAAAAAGCCTTTCATCTACAACGATTTTAAAACATTGATATTTTGGACCGCCTTGCGGGTAGAATACCCCCTTATGCAGAAAAAATTTTTGGCAAGGGTTTTCTTTGAGATTTTGTAATTTTTATTCGTTGATGATTGTTTTTTAAAATACTTTTTGTATTTTCATAAGTCTGTAGTATTTATATAACTTAAAAGGATATCTGATATTCTTATGGATTTAGTTTTAAAGTTTTTGGATATTTTCATAGATTTTTGAGAAAAAAATACATCCACAGATTTGAAGTACTTCATACTCTCTAAGGTTGAATAAGTGAAAAATCACTAATTTTTAGTCGGAAAGTTTTCTCCTTTTTATTAGTAAATTTTAAACTCATAATTAGTAATTTTTTGCTGACTATTTAATGTTTATTGGAATAATATAATAAGAGAAACAATCAGCTTAATAAGTGAAAAATTAATAATAATAAGTAGAAAATCGAAATTTTGTTACTTCAGTGTTATTGACTAGAGTATGATTACTAATAAAAATTTAGAAAACTACTGATTTGTAATTTTTTATTTAAGATAATAATAAACTGAATCAATAATGAAATACAAATTACTAAATTATTTATAAAAACCTTATAAATTAGTTAAAAAAGAAAAAAAAACTCATGAAATGATCTTTTTTTGTTTTTCATTTATTAAAATTAATAACTTTAAGCTGCTAAGGTAAATGTTGTATTTATGAATAAAGAAATATTTAATAACCACGTAGTTTAGCTTATTGTAAATTATTAATTTAAAAGTTTTTTCAAATTCAATAAAATTTCACAACATAGTTTTTCATATATTTCAAAAAAACCTTCAAGGAAGGTTTATCTTTTTTTTATTCCTGTATTCTAAATTTTTGAGATCAAAAATTTATTACCTATTTTTTATATTGATTAGGGAATAAAAAGAATTAATACATAAATAGAGTATTCTATTCACATAAATAATAATTGAATATCGTAATACAATATTGTAATAACGTTGTTGTCATTAAATTTTAAGTCTGCTAAAATTTTATGCGGATAAAAAATGAAATGAATATAAATTTTTTTCTAAAACTGAAGTTTATTAAACTGTATACAAGATTTATATATAATTCTGTGTTGGACAATTTCTATGTATATATTTATTTTAATGATAAAAAAATTAATAATTATATTTAGTGAATAGCTTTATTTATATATTAATCTTTATAAGAGATGTAAATAACAAATAATGAGTCTTCTCTTATTTGGCTGTCTTCTGATCATGATGCCCCACGAATTCATTCATTTACATTTAGATTTAATATTTTAGAGTTAAGTTATAAAGGCATTTTTTTTATTTTATATCAATTTTTTATCATAAATAGGTTAAACTATTAATGCATAAATATTTTATTATTCCTCCAGAATTATTTAGAATTCGTTATTCATCTAGTTCAGAACTAAAATTTATAATTGTGTTCTTTTTTCATTTAATTTTTTTAATTCTTATTAATAAATCTAAGTTTTAAATATAGTTTCTTCTGAAACTAGAATTTACTAATGTTATGTTATTTTACAATTAATAATGTCAATAATTCTGAATAACGTTAAATTTTGAGAACCACAAGAAAACATTTGTAATGTTCGCCAAATTTCAGTAAGTACATTTTCGATTTTTTTTTACTCATTTTATCATTCATAACTGTGATTTTTTACATGCAAAAATAAACAATTCAATTCGGATTTCAAGAAGATTGTGAACTTCAACACCCCCCCCCCTCCCCCTTAACCTACACACCTTGAAACATGCAACAATAATTATAATAATATTTCTGTACGCAAGAATTCGGTTTCGTTCAAACTCACCGCTCACGAATAATTGCACTAGTCCGGGCTTTTTTCCAAAATCTCTCGAGCGCGAATTACGGATTCTCATTTCGCCCGGAATCCAGGTACGATCCGATAATCGTCATATCCGCTTTTGAAACTGCGCGTACATTTTTTTTCGGGCCCCACTTTCTTTTTCAGTCACGCAACGCTTCGCCTTTTTTTCGGGCCTTTCCCCCCTTTTTTTTTCTCCCACCTCTCGAATCCCCGAAATCAAATATATCACCAAGTCACGATTTCCCAATAGATTATGGATTCGAATCTAACGAAATAGAAACCCGAGGAGAGGCGCGTTGCATAATTTCAGCCCCGTATAGAAATCGCGCGGATTATTCAAATTATACCCCGAGAAAGTTTGGCGACTCGTAAAATATATATATATATATATATTCAATTCATTCTGAGAGAAAAATATAGTACTTTTTACTAAAAAATATGGTAATGGGGGATCGAGATGAAATATAGTGAGTTTTGCTGTATACAATAATATTGTATTATTCAGAATAATCGTATTGTAGTAATTGGCGTATATTATAGTAGTTGTAGCTGTTTATAATGAAACTCATATATGTGTAGTAACTTATGAAAAAATGTATAAATTATGATCATATTAGGTAATATCTTGTATGTTGAAAACTGTTATTGATTAATTGAGATTTTTGAGGTTTTACTATACTGCATGGTAAAAATAAATACACAATAATATATGACAATTAAAATAATATTGTAGATTTTCCCGGAATACAGTAATTTTTACAGTATTTATAGTATAAATTACAAGGTTTTTTTTCTGTAGATCTAATTTCTTCAGTCATATTTAATAATACTGGATATCTTTTAAATTAGAAATTCTGGTCATCGAATTCTAAAAACACGAATATAAAAGTCAACAGAAGTAGTAGAAATCTCTAAAAATATTCTAAAACGATACAAAATCCTATAAACACTTTTGAAAGTACGAAAATATTCAAAATATTTTTAATCTATGTAGATATAATGTTTCTTAGACATTTTTGAAAATATAAAAAATCTTTTGAAAGTAGAATCCAGAAGATAAAATTCAATAAATCGATATGTCAATCTAGATATAAAATATAAATCTATATAAAAAACCAGAAACTCAAAATTGTTGTACATTTCAATACTTAAGCATTGAATATTAGAAATTTGTAGAATGAATCATAGAAATGCAAGAAATTTATAAAAATACTGATAAATACGACAAAATTGTATGAAAATAATGAATTACGGAAATATGAGAAATTGTTTTGACCCAGTAATTGATGAAAAAAAAAACTATATAATTGACCAAAGTGTTCAAAACCCAAGAAACTTTGAATTCAAGTTCTGAAAAAACCGTATATAAAAATCAATAGAAATAGTAGAAATATCTTTTTAAAACGATAAGAAATCTTAAAAACACTTTCAAAGTACGAAAATATTATTTAGAATCTATGTAGATCTAATATTTCTAAAACATTTTAAAAATATTAAAAATCTTCTGAAATAAGGATTCTAGAACATCAAATTCTAGAAATTTACATAATAATCTAGATATAAATTATAAATAAAAAAACTCATAAACTCAAAATCGTGGTACATTTTTAAACTTTAGCATCGAATTCCAGAATCATAGAATTACAGAAAATCTATTAAAATACTGAAAAATGTGGCAAAATTGTATCAATAGCATTAAATACGAAAATTTGAGAAAAGTTTTAACCCAATATTAAAAAAAAAAAAATAACTAGAATTTACGAAAGTGTTGAAAACCTAAGAAACTTTGAAATCTGGGGCATCAAATTCTAGAAATTGAAACAGGAACTCATAAAACTACTAAAAATTATTCCAAATCACAAAAAAAAATCTGAAAAAATTCTAAAAGTATTCAAATTCTATAAACAACTGTCATTGGCATATATTATAGTAGTTGTAGTTTTTTATAGTGAATCTCAAATTTGTATCGTAAGACTTATAGAAAAATGTAGAAATTATTATCATGTAAGGTAATCTGCAATTTTTTATATATTCAGAACTGTTATTTAGTAAAATAACAAATAAAATATGTTTAGTATCTTTTACTTTTTATCAACTTACAATTGCGTTATTTAACGTTTCACTATACTGCATGGTAAAAATAAATATATTCATCGCTAAATGTACATAGTACATAAAAAATAAAAATAATATTGTAGATTTTCCGAGAATACAGTAATTTTCCCATTATTTACGGTACAAATTACTAGATTTTGTCTCAGTACACAACTAAAAATAAATACTCGAAGCTTTTCGTTCGAAAAACGAAAAAATCCGGTCATACCGCGATTTTTTAAGATTTATTTAATCAATGGCGACATCGCGAAAGGAGTGCAACGACGGGGGAGGGTGGAGGGGGGAAAGGGAGGAAGGTGGAGAAAAAAGATCCTACTATGTACGTCGAAAAAGAAGACGGCGAGTGAGCCTTGATTGCACAATTACCCGCCTCGGCCTAACCTTTCTCCCTTCTCGCTTGACATCGCGAGGAAGGTAAAGTAGAAGTAGGAGCGAGTGAGCGAACGAGCAGTCAGGCAGGTAGAGACGTAGTCTTGCAACATAATACGATAATTATGAAATTCGTGAGTTTCTAAACAGACGCGCGAGCTATAGCTCCGAGCAACATAGAATATTTCTGGACATTTTTATCTGGCCACGAATCCGCAATGACGAAAATGTGATAAACATTTCATTGAACGGTTATATCGAATGAATTACGCCATTAGTTCCTTGGAGTGAATTTTCATTCTATTCGCTGAATTCCTTCGAGTAAACTTTCACTCAATTTAGGCGAGAAACCTGGACATCGAGCTGGAGTGGAAATTTCACTCTAAATGATTGTTTGTATTTTATATAATATTACATATTATAATAAATTAAATTATATATATATATATATATATATATATAATCAATATAATATAATATATTTTAAATATTATATTATAACTAATGTAATAATAAATAAAGAAAGCATATCAATATTATATACAGGGTGTTTCAGAGACCCCGCAACTACCGACAACCATGGATTCCTTATGAAATTCTTAGACGATTTTTCCTTTACCACTTTTTACAAAACTCAAAATTCAAAAAGTTATTTAAGTCTGAAATTTAAACAATGAATGCGCTTTTTCGAGGAGTGGGGATAGAAAACCAGTAACCAAACTTTACCCAAATTTTCTTCATATTTTTTTGAGTAAAAAAGTCCTGTGCCACTTTTTACAAAACTCTAAATGAAAAAAGATATTCGAATTTAAAATCTGAGAAATCTGATTGGTCAAAACTTCTAACTCGAATATCTTTTTTGATTTTGAGTTTTTTGAAAAATTGCAAAGGACTTTTCTACTCAGAAAAATATGCGAAAAATTTAGGTAAAGTTTGGTTAGTGGTTTTTATCCCCAGTCCTCGAAAAAGCGCGTTTATTGCTTAAATTTCAAACTTGAATAACTTTCTGAATTTTAAATTTTCTAAAAAGTGGTAAAGGAAAAATCGTCTTAGAATTTTATGAGGAATCCATAGTTTTCGGTAGTTGCGGGGACTCTGAAACACCCTGTATAATAAGCAACAAAAATACTTTTTTCAAACCAAAAACCACTATGAGAGTGTTGAAATTCAAATCATTAAGAGTGATATCAGGAAATTCATCATTCATTAATTTTAATATTTTTAATAATTTAGAGAGAGAGACTATAAGTTTCACTCATTTTTCAATTCATGAAATATCACGAAATCAGAAATTTCAATTTAGACTGAAATTATAAATTTTACTCATTTCAAGTGAAACTTAGGAGTAGTTGTTTTAATTTTTGTTGAAAAAAACTTGACTAAAAAAAATCTAATATCCGAATACGTACAACTTATTTCTAGAGTCGAAATTTTTGTCATTTCAGCAAGATTTGAATGAAAAGAAAATTATAAACTTTCCACTATTGACATCGCTATTGTCAAATGATGTGAAACATGACATAGATAGAAATGTGAAATTACAACTTTTGAATCTTTCATCTTTTGAATTTGAATAGTTGATGAGCCAATTTCAATACAATTACACTCTGAAACAATTTGTTTTCATACCTAAAATTTTGAGAAAAAAAGTAGTAATAGATTTTAAATTTTCATTTTTAAATAAGGAGTAAATAAATAAATAGCAACTCTTTATCAGATACATAATTTTCCATATTTTTCATATAAAATTAGCAGTTATCAAGTTTTTTAAAGGCATCTTTATCACTGATACGTTACAAGTATAAAAATAAAATGAAAATTTAAATTCAACAACTATAGGATTTCTAAATGTTAGCAGTTTTAAATTAAAATTTTTTAAATTCATGATTTATCATTTCAATGATGGTAATGATAAATTAACGTTACTAAATTACGTTTTCAAGGTTTAAAACTTGTAAGTTCATAAATTTGAAAATACTCACAATTCACTAAATTCATGATTTCGAATCCTAGTCATGAATTTTCTTTCCGACTTCGAAGTAAAAATTTCATCAAGAACTAAACTGCTTGAGGCTAAAAAATGTACTAACATTGACTGTATATTCATACAGTATTATTCACAGACTTCATAATCTCAAATAAGGGTTAACAAACTCATTTGTTTTGTCATTTGAGTATTCTCAGATCAAAAATTTTCGACGACAATATTTTTTCAATTTCGAAACGCTTTTTCGCATATATAAGTTGTTTTTAGAATGAAAAGATTTATTATTAAATCACTCACACTCACTAATGTAATAGTAACATTATATCAACTTTTTTAAGAATAATAAAAAATGTTCGACAAAATTATGATGAAAATTGTACTGAAATTCATATTCAACTGTAGAAAAGTAACATAATAATTTCGTATAAAATACGAAGATTACGAGTTATTCACAAAAAATGATGTCATTTTGAAATAAAATCCGGCTCAGTATATATGTAAATCGCAAATGTAAATAAAATTCTTTTCGAAACTTTCGGATGGAAATTCGTAAAGTAAAAAATTCATGAATTACGTCATATTTTATGCTGAATTACATTACACTATATTTTTATTAATATCGAACAATGCCGTCATCAACGACTTAAAAATATGTATATTTGTGTTAATATTTGAGTTTTCTCGATAAACAAATTTTTCACAAACAGGATAAAACTGTGACATTTTGCATTTTGTCAAAATTGTTTTTCAATCTATGGAAAAATATAAACTTATCAATATTGTACGTTTTTATTAATGTGATAGTTTTTATGTAATTAAATTAAATAGTTTTTCAAAATGTAAGAATTACTGTTGATATTTTATAGTTTCATCGATTTCTAGTTATTTCAGTATCTTCTGTATTTTTCGTATTCGTAAAAGTTTGTTAAATTTTACAGTATTTTTTAACATTGCTAGTATTTCTATGATGCTCCGAAATTTGATACTTTTAAATTTAATGTTCATGAACCGCAACTTTTTTAGATTTTTAATAATAAATTTTCAGAAAACAGTATATCAATGTATTTCAAGTACCTGAATTTATACGATTTGTTGGATTTTCTGGTATTTTCAAAGATTCATTAAATTTGAATTTCTAAGATTCAAAATTCGTTAAATTTGTGGTACTTTTATCAATGAAAATTCATATATTATCATTTTTAACAATAAAAATATCCTGATTCAGATTTTACAACATCCTGTAAAACCAGACTCACCAAACGTATAATTTTTTATGAATTTTGTTTGTTTATTTGTTTTTCTTCCTTTTTCATGAATTGTTTAGTATAAAATAAAATAAGCTTATGTGTATGAAGTTTTAAATATTTAATAATAAGCGATTACAGAAAAAATTGTTTACATTACTTTTTATGGTAGAAGTAATAAATAAATATCGATATTTCAAAAATATGTTATTAACTTGCTTTCACGCTAACATTTTTTTATTAAAAAAACGTTTGGAACCTCAGACATATAAACTTTTACTTGCTTGAATTATTTATTGTAAAAATGCTCCACACATAGAAAACTGCATTTTTTCAATCAGAATACGAAAAAGTTGACTTCACGGAAATTTTCCTTTGCTTCAAATAAAAAATTCCGTTTCAACAGCGCCAACTTTTTTTCTGTAAAATCGACTTCAAACTCAATCACCACAACTAAAGTTTTTAATGATGCCAATTTAACTAAAATTCAGTTAGATATAAATAAATAAATAAGATCTCGAATTATTTAAATCAATAAAGAACGCGAATTAAAAAAATCCCGCGCTTATTATATTTTTAGGTACAATTACGGCATCGCCGGCGAGAGAGCTTTTACGCTTTGCGTAATCGAAACGTCGTGAAAAACGACGGCTATTGCGAGAACGAGCGCTCTTTCGAGATTCGCTTAATCGGCGGGCCTTGGGGGCCTAGACCCAGTTTACGACAAACTCGGATCGCTATAGAAAAGCTGCTCTTGCTGCACCAGCAGCAGCGCCATCAGAAAGGCGCCGCCGGCGACCCGACGATATTCGCGCTCTCACGACACACGCGATATTCAACCCTCTCCACACACCCCCCCCCTACCCTCCAACCCAAAGCCCCCCCCCCTCGCCCCGCGAATTCCGGATTTCGATGACTCGCTCTCGGAGATCGCCTTTTATACCTTTTAATACCGCGAGCGCCGTGACACTACTCCGCAATGCACGTTTACGTAAACGATACAAAAGCGGGTCGATCGATTCAACGATAATCACGACGCGTGTGTGCCATACATCGCGTATTTTCCATTATTATACGTATCGAGGGTGTTATGGGATATTTTTGGTGTTATGATGAATTGATGGATAGGGATTTTTGGGATTTGATAATTTGGGTGTTGAAATTTTTGTGATTTTTGGGCACTTATACAGTTTGAAAGATTTATTGCAAAGGTTTCTAAAATTCGATTCCCTAGGATTCAGAACTTAGAATTTTTTCAGTAATTTTAGAGTTTCCAAAAGAATTTTATGTACCTGGATTTTTAGTATTTCCGAAACTTTTTGTATTTATCAAGTGTTCATGAACTTTCCCGAGTCGAAATCTCGTATTCATTCCAACTTCTTTAAATATATTTTCAACCTCATTTTGATTACAAAATATGTATAGTTATTCGCGTTTTTTCTTGTTGTACAAGTGAAATGAAGTTGAAGCCCGAATTGATTTCACCTTTTTTCATCTTCATTCGTCTTCGCTAAAAAGATTTGAAATTGAAAATCGGTTGCAATCGTTGAGATTATCAATAACATATTGGAACAATTTAAAAATTAAAAAATGTTACAGTACCTTCATTTAATTTTAAAAATTAATTTTATTATCGAATTAATACTTCAATGAAAAATTCACCTTAATACTACCGATTAATTGAAAATCAATCATTTCTTATCTTCAATGTTAATATTTTTTTATTAGATTTTTCTATAAAATCAAAGTAAAAAAGACAATAATGCAATAATATAACAATAGTTATGCGTTTAATGAGAAATTAAAAATTTAAAGATGAAAAAAATTTGGGATTCTGATATTTTAAATACAGAAATTTCGAAAAATTTTCGCATTTTGTAACCCAATATTTAATTGACTGTATTCCTATAAATTCATTTAAAAAACGATGACTTGTTCTCTCATCATTCGGATTCCGTGTTTCTCATTCATAAATTTATAGATAAAATTTTTTTATTCAATTTACTGCATTGTAAAAGAAATGAAAAAAACTGAGAAATAAATACATAAAAAGAAGTGACGGGTATAGATTCAACTAATTGAAAATAATAATTTTCAGTTGATAAAATTGTAAAAAAATAGTCGTAAGTGTTTAACTCAAACTCGTTTTGAAATAACGCTACAACATTTGTTATTATATTATATATAATAAAATTGAAGAACATGATGTTAAGATGAAATAAAGATAAAATACGAAACATGCATTTCACATCAATTTGCAACTTTGAAGGCGAAATAAGTCGAGATCAATGACTTTCAACATCTTTACCTGCGAATTGCGGATACTGACCGTAAAAGAAGTTGAATTTCAAGATGAAATTTCGACTTGGTATTTGTGGGATTTTTTAGTGTTCTCATAGATTTCTAGAATTTAGTGTTTAAGAACAGGAAGTTCATCAAATGTTTTGGATTTAAATGTACTTGTTAAAAACAGTATGTACATTGATTTACAGTTCTTGATGTATTTTACGTACTTTTTTGCTATTAGGATTATTCAGTATTCTAATAAATTGCTACTATAAATTTTTACAACTCTACATATTTCGAGATTTTTTATTTTTCAATTCCACACAATTCCAACACAATTCCACAACTCCATTCCCACACAATTCCAAAAATTTTTAGTTTTTCTATGGCTTTTCACGCAAATTTCTAGAATTCGATCCCATAGGATTCAAAATTACAAAAATTTTTAGTAATTGTATAATCTTTTGAGAGTATCTTACATACTTCAGTTTTCAGTATTTTTAAAACTTTTCGTGTTTTCATGAACTTCTTTTCAGATTTCTAAAATTCGATACTCGAAGAATCAAAGTTCTTTAGATTTTTGATAATTTTTAACAACAATTTTTAAAATTTTTATTTTTTACGTTTGAAACTATTATTATTATTTTTTAAGCCTGTTCAATTAGGAATTCTGAATATCATTTAACTATATAAACTTGCACTGAAAAACCAATTTGGTTGGCTCAAACAAATGTTTGGTCGTTATTTTACCAATCAAAAATGTTGTTTACCTAAATAAATGTTTCGTTCTGACAAACAAAACTTTTTTTACTGAAACAAAGTTTGTTGGAGTTTATTAAAATTGTTTTATCACAACTTAAAATTTATTTAAGTCAACCAAATCGGTTTTTCGGTGTTGATTTCAGTTAGTACATTCTTGGTATTTTTTACTTACTTCATTCTTTATTATTATAATCTGTATATATTATTTTTAAATATTTTTATTTCTATTATAAATTGTGATAAATTTGTCCCAGGAATATAGAAAATAATTAAATATGCATGAAAAATGTCCAATTAATAGTATTATCGTGACGTTGATGAAAATCAGCTGGTACGCGGGAACAGTGGCGGAAGCAGGGAAAGATCGCGCTCGCTCGCGTATAAATATCGCGTGCCCGTTCGAATCGCACTTGACCTCAAGTCGGGACGCGGCGAGTAACCCGTAAGCTACCAGATTTTTTTTTTGAGAATCTTTAGTTCGTCCCAATTTAAATAGGAGAAAATTTTGCCGTTTACATATCGATATAAGATGTCATTCGAGTTTGAAAAGCTTAAAAACAAACAAAAACAAAAAATTTAAAATTACCTCTGAAACTCATAATAAGAAATAATTGTTATTATTCAAAAAGTGTCATCTGATGTGAATGCATTATTTCCTCTTAAGTCTTGGGTGGAAATTTCTATGAATTTTGGGAATTTTTTTATAGTTCGTATCATTTTTGAAATTGAAAAAAAATTTTCAATTGAATAACATCAAAAATTCTTAGAATGGCAACGAATTTTTACAATTACCTCTCATACTCACAGTTATAAATAATGATTAATATTCAACAAATATTATCTAATGTTACTAATTTATTTTCACTTTAATCTCAAGTGAAAATTGAAACAGTTTTAAAAAAATCCTGACCTATAACAAAAAAGTCAAACGAATTCGACACATTTCGATGAATTTCGAAAAATTTTCTATGGTTTGTATCATGTTTAAAATTGATGAAATTTTTTTTAATTGAAAAAACATTCAAAATTACAAAAATTTTATTGAATTCGATGTAACTTGAAAAATTCTTACAACTGTAAAAAATGTTGATCAGTTCATATGCTGTTTGATTTTCTATTAAAAATATTAAAAATTGGAAACTCTTCGAAAATACTAAAAATCCTCATAAGTTGCACAACTTTTCATAAAATCCGGAAGATTTTGAACAGTTTTTATTGTCTTCGATATTTTGAAATTTTCATGTGAAGTCTCAAACGTTTTAAAATAAACGAAAACAAAATAAATTGTTTTCATCAATTTCCACAGTTACAACGGTAAATAATCGTTGACATTTACGAAAAAGTATTTAATGCTTGTAATTATTTTTTCTTTTATTATTTAGCTTAAACGAAGAACAAATTTTTTTCAATTTTATCTATTTCTTCTATGTTTGTAACTTCAGGCACATAAAATTTCGGAGATTATCGAAAATTCTAAAAATTAAAAAAAAACGACAATATAACCTAAAACTTCAAAAAATTTTGTACATTGTGTTTATTTCATTTTCTTCAAATTATGTACAATATTGTTTCTCATTTTTTGATAAAAACCTTAATAATCTGGATACATTTTCATAAAATTCGAAAAATTAAAAAAAAATTTTTTGTGTTCATCAACGATATAATAAAAACTTGATGCGTTGGAGCCAAATAGCAAAATTATAATTATTTTATCATTCTTTAGTTTTCGGTTTTTTTTTACTTATTCCCCTAACAAATATTTTCATAAGTTCAACATTTTATCACTCGATGTGAAATTAGATATTTGATTTCCGATTACTCGACTAAAATAAAATTTAAAAAATCATTGTTTCATATTCCTAAATAAAGTAGAAAAATATTTTGTTTTATCGGCTTCAACTGTAATAAATGTCAAAAATGGTCAATAATTTAAAAAAATTCTCAGAAAATTTTTATAAAGTTCGTATATTGTAGAAAATTCATGAAATTCCACCATTAAAAAATGATTTCCAACATTTTTATTCGTTGCAAATTAAAATGTGCTTGTTTTTAATTCTCACAATTAGTCGCATTTTTTACGAATGTATCATACACACGATTAGTATCTCAAAGCTAAAAAAGTAAATGATAAAATTTTACTTCCTTTCGGTTCGAGCATCAATGTTTCGATAAGTGCGTAACAATCAATAACTTGTAATTTTTGGTTGTTTAGTCGTATTTGCAGATAAAGCTTTTTTTTAGCATATGATTATTCAGGTGTCGTAAAACTTGAGCCAGTAAACATTCATCGTCACGAGCAATTTTGATTAAATTGAAGAGAAATTATTTCCAGTTGCAAAGCTGGTTTTTTTTCTTCAGTGGTTTACTATTATGTAGGTTGAGAATGCATAAATTTCTTCGCCATTATGCAAAAAAAAAATCGTTACATTCATAACTACGACTGTTGCAAGTTTGTGTACATTGGAATTCACCAATTACATATTTTTAAAACTTGTCATAGTTATATTTGAAAATCGTGATTTAAATAATGTTATCATGTAATAAAAAAAATTTCGTGATCCATCATTTGAATGAAATTGATTTTTAATTTGTTGTCAGAGAAGTTATTATGTTCCTGAAGTTTCAGACGTTTGATAAATAAATAAAAGTGACGAAAATTCGTTTTCCAGCTCCACATAAAGTAAAAGTAAAATAAGTTGGTAATGTTTGATAATAATTGTTAAATTTCAAGAATTATTTATTATTTCAAATAGAAAAAGTAATAGGAATAATTTTTTTCTATTTTTTTATTTTTTTTTTACTTTCGAAACTTCAGGAACGTGAGAAATCGAATTTTCATTTTAAATTAAAGTCACAATCCTCTATAAAAAATCAGTTGAGTTCTAAGTGAAATTTCATTTCTTTCGAGTAACTTTCAAATATAAAAGATTGAATTATCATTCTCAGAAAAGTTGAATTTCACTTCTTGCGAGTGACTTTTCATTCTTAAAATGTGAAAAACCACGTCAAGTTTCAGTGACAGTTTTCAACTTGATGTAGAGTGGAAATTCACTTCAGAAGTAGTAAACTTGAAAAAATGAAATCGTCACTTTTATGGAATTTGAATTTCAACTCTAAATTTTCGTCAAAATTCTCTTTAAAAAATTACTCGAGTTTTACTCTAAATGAAGAGAAATTCGGGTAATTTTGAACTCTAAAAAGTAAAAAATCACTCCCAGTTCCAGTTGCTGTGTTTTTACTCGACATAAACTTAAAATTCAATCTAAAAAATTATGACAGTACCTAGATATAAATCACTCCAAAATTACATTACAGGTCGGAAAATTCAAATACTCTTATAAAAAACAATTTGAATTATTATCTCGATATTTTTTTACGTTAAAAATTAATTCAATCTTTCTAAAACCCACCTAAAATGTCTACAAATTCAAATCCAAAGAACTCTCAAAAATAAATTGAGGCAATCCCATAAAACCAACGAACATTTTTCCTTCAAAATTTTGTAAAAAACATGATCGATATTGAAAAAATATTATATAAAATAATACTGTAAAAAATATTATATCTGATAAAACAAGTATTATAAAAAAATGATTAGTATTCAAACTTTTCATGTACCTGAAGTTCCAAACCTTCAATACAACCGAAACCAAAAAAAAAAAAAAAATCAATTCTCGATCTTTTTCCACAGAGACGATCGTCTTAAATAATTTTTGCGGACCGTAAACTTTGTTGTTTCGACCTAACAAATGAACATATCACTGAGAAAAAGATCTAGTAATTTGTATTATAAATATTGGAAAAATTACTATATTCTAGGAAAATCTACAATACTATTTTAATTTTTCATATATTACAGTACATTTAGTCATAAATATATTTATTTTTACCATGTAATAAAGTATATTTTATATAGTAAAAAATACTAAATTTATTGTATGTTACACTTTAGTAATTAACCTCACTAATTTTAATAATTAATATTTTGAATAATAAAACACTGTACATTGTAAAATTTCCTAGATTTTTCTCTCAGTTTACGTTCATTATTCTAGTCGAACCTCAACGTGCGGACCTTCAGGCCCACAACTTTTTCTCTGCACCACCCAGTAAAAAAGTCCATGCCCACTGACCTTCAAGTTTCATGCCGACCTCAAGGCACTTCTGGAAGCGGCAAAATGGACATCGCTTCCTCTGGGTCTTGTCAATGTGGCAGGAACGCTCGGCGACGCAAGTGTAGACTTTCTTGTTCTGCACGGTCCTCTTGAAGAATCCTTTACAGGACTCACAAGTGAGGAGGCCGTAATGGTACCCGGACACCTTGTCACCGCACACCGGGCAGAGCTCCTCGATCACGTCCTTCGTGTCCGGATAATCCGAGGGCCCAGGAATGGACCCAGTCACGACCCCGACCTGGCCAATGCCCGGGTGACACAAGGCCCCGGGCGGCACGGGCATCCCGGGCCCGGACCCGGCAACGATGCCGTTGCTGCTGGCCCCGTTCTCGCCGCCGTTGCTGGTCGAACTGCTGCCATTGTTATTCGGGTTGCTGCCGTTGTTGTTCGGGTTGTTGCCGTTGCTGCTGTTGTTGCTATAGCCCTGTTCCATGCCCGAGGACGTCGTGGCGCCGGGACCGTTGTTGCCGCCGCCCCCTGTGGGCGAGAACAGACACGTATAGACCTTCTTGCTGCTGCAGGGCGAGCTGTTGCGCTTGAAAAAGCCCTTGCACGACTCGCAAGTCAGGAGGCCGTACTGATAGCCGGACATTTTGTCGCCGCACATCGGGCAGCGCTCTTCCAAGCTCGCCGAGTCGAAGAACGCCGCCTCGAAACCCGACATGTTCGGGGGGTTCTGTTGCTGGGCCCCTAATTGGGCCTGCTGTTGCTGCTGCTGTTGCTGGGGTTGTTGCTGTTGCTGGGGGTGGCGGCACAGGGCCGCCGTACCCGGGCTCTGGCCGCAGTTCGCGCCGTACGGCAAAGTGCCGTACTGGCCCTGTTGCTGTTGCGGCTGGCCCGGGTTCGCGCTCTGGGGGCTGCCCTGGGGACTCAACTGAAAGGGCGACATGTTCATCGATATCAGGCCCGGATGCTGCTCCATCTCCAATAACATATCAACGCGTTCTCGGGCATGTATGGGTCAGGGATGGCTGGGGGTTGGGGGGGAGGGGGGGGTGGTTCAGGGCGAGAGGGCCACCACGCGGGGGAGGGTTCAAGGGACTCAACTCGGGAACACGACGAGAACCATGCCTCTCACGTGCGTATTTATACACTGCAATCCAAGTGAGCACCAAAAACCAACAAAAAAAGAAAACAATAACTCTTGGTAGGTAATCCACAAGCACACCGCGCGATATGTACTCTTGCGTTGCTCGAACTCTCAAATATTCGGCGCGCGTCGCGCGACTGCCCGGTTCACTGAAGCAAGCAGCGGCAGCACCACTAACCCGATTCTCCCACCCTCGCGCCCCCCGAATTCACGTCGCGTGCCTTCGGCTTGCGGGTGTCTTCCACCCCACTTTTTTTTTCTACCCAAGAAAAACGGGTTTTTCCCCCCCCGAAACCGGCGCACTTTGTATATCTTGGTTTTCGTCGTTTTTTTGTTTTTCGTATTATCCGTTTCGTTTGGGTTTTCTCAACTGTCTGCCCCGAAATCGACGTCCGTACCAGCGCGGCTCGCGGCGTAAGTGAAAGTGATTCAGCAAGCGCATGCCACCAGGTGCCCGACGAGGCGGCAACGGCGGCGGAGGTGGTGGAGGAGGAGGGGTAGAGGGGCCGGGGGTTGAGGGGGGGGGCGATATAGAGAACCCGCGAGTGAGCCGCGGTGGGTTTGGGGTGGGGATGGGTTGACCTACTTACGGAACCAGGTCTATGTCGGCGGCAAAAGTATTGTCCGCGAAACTCGTGGCGCTCGGGGAAGCACGTGTACCGAGTGCGCGCGGGGAGAATCGCGAGACGAAAAAAGCTCCGCGGCTTTATTACCTACGCGGACGCTTTTTCTGGATTCCCCGCGTTTCGCAATTTGCCGTGTATGGCCTCGCGAGGAAGGGAATGTTTTTTTTTTTTTGGTTTAGAGGGTATTATGATGTTTGGGTTTTTGTTTCGGTTATGTGTGTATGGAGTATTTAAAAACAGTAATTTCTTGAATCATATTTTGGAAATTTCGTCATGTTGAATTTGCGAATTGAATAACGCAATGCAGACTGAAAGTAAAAAATAAATATGTATACTTTTTCTTTTATTTTTTGAATAACTTGCTAACCAAGCATAGAACATCGAAAGATAATTTATTTAGGAATTCCAGAAATTTGGAAATAAGTTACTCCGAATTGGGGTTAAAAAGTACGAAAGTACCTTGCTTATATTTATAGGTAATTGTTTCATGTTTCTAAAATTAATGGTTGAATTATTCGAAATTTCAACCCAAAAGCTCGAACGTAAAATAACTTGAAAACTATATGAAATATTCTTGAATAATTTGTTATATTTTTTAATTCAAAGTCAAATTACTTAAATATCGTTAGCAGAAGTATATAACAACTGTGAAATTTCTACTTTTCCATTTATTGAATAGTTGTTCGTTCTGTTGATGAAATACAAAATCGATTTACCAGAAATTTAAGTTCATAAATACAGAATAACTACAAATAGCAAGTTTGGTTTATTATTTTTGATTTTTTCGTATCTTGCAAATCAATAATAAGTACTCAAAAATTTTTAGTTTCAAAATGAAAAGCTACCACAATCTTCGAATTTCGTTGAATATTTAAAAAAATTTTCCCGTATTTAAAAAAATTCCTGTCAAATAACTGATAAATCAGGTTCTAAAATGCTCAAAAAATTTTGGAATAATATATTTTTGAAACATTTGTTTTTGTTCTGTTTCTGAAATTTAAAAACAAATTACTTTCAGTTTGTTTTCAAAAGTACCACATTACCGAAAATTGTGAAATTTTCCTGTTTTCTTTAAAATTTTTTAAACTTAGAACTAAGATACTCAAAATTGGAATTGAAAGTTCGAAATTACAACGAATTTGGGACTGTTGATTTTTCTTCATTTTTTATTATCCTTTTGAAATGCAGAATAAATTTAAGGGCATGGGGCCCTCCCACCACTTTCATTTCTATTCCCACCACCGTCGAAACGTTTTTTAAGGATTTTTCCGTGAATTCACGATGTTTTCGAA
>JAPYZL010160223.1:0-14602 GCA_030522825.1 Platygaster orseoliae
GTTTTTCGACGTTCGCGTTGAAAATGTATCGAGGAAATTTTCGATTTCAACGAGGTATTCGCGCTTGTCATAATCTTAAGCGTATTGTCGAACTTTTTGGGAAGTTATAGCTCTCTAAAACTACTCTTTATATAAAATCCAGCGAGTTGAACGCAAACGCGCAGCGCGATGTGATAAATTTTGCGCGCGCGAGCTCCGTAGTCGGTCGTACTAGCGAAAAATTCATCACATCGCGCTGCGCGTTTGCGTTAAACTCGCAGGATTTAATATAAAGAATAGTTTTAGAGAGCTAAAACTACGCAAAAAGTTCGACAACACGCTTAAGATTATGACAAGCGCGAGTACCTCGTTGAAATCGAAAATTCCCTCGATACATTTTCAACGCGAACGTCGAAAAACATGGTTTTTCATTCGGATTAAAAAAACATTCAATTATTATAAAAAAAAACATTCAATTATTATAAACTTTATTTAAATTATTTGATACTGTATTCATCGCTAGACCTTCCTGAACAAAAGTAAAGAAAATTATGTTGATATCTTAAAAAAAGAATGTGTAGCGGCGATTCAAGTTTTAAAAAACATCGATTTTTCGATTGAAAAATAACTAGTTTTCATTTTTTATAATAAAAATTATAATGCTCACAGAAAAAGTTCAAAGGAGTAATTGCATTCATTTTTCAAAATTGGGACTTTGGATTTTGACTCTGAATGTCACCGCGCGGACAATACTTTTTCCCGTTTTCAAGCGCGAGTGTCATTATTGCATCCGGACGCTCATATGATTCCTAAAAATTCAGTTTCCCCGTCTTTACCTGAAATTAGTAAACTTCAATAATAAAATACTATGTGTAATATACAGATTGTCATACGATCATCGCGACACCTGAAGGCAATCGGTTATGTGTGAAATTTTTATACGATTTTATCTCAATTCAATTAAAGTATTGGCTGAGTAGAATCAGCAAGAACTTCATCAGTATAAAAGTTCCATGTATTAGCTAGCGCAGGCTTTGTACGTCCTACAAGCTGAGAGTAATATGAGGACTCATTATCCAACCTGATAATAACAACTTTTTATTCAATTCGCTGCTAATTTGCATCAACTTTTGGCTACAGTCCTCTTTCTGATTGATTCAGCGATTTGCCATTTGTTCATCAATTTCATAGCTCAGCCGAGTGCTATCTTCAAAAGTGAAATTTTTAACGATGTCTAAGGAAAATGAAAACATAAACATGTTTGTCGAACAATTTTACTGGAAAATTCGGATTATAATGACATTACATTCTATAGTATGATGAATAATACCATCATGTTGCTTTACATTTTACATGAAGAGGCACGGACGAAACGTAAAAGAAATGTTTTGAATAGGTTATAAGCTATATTTTGAGACGTCTTCACATAAGCCAGAAATGTTCTGTTCAACAAATGCACTTTTCATTGTTCATTTTCATAGTAACCTTAAAATAATTCAACAAGACTTTATTGTTTGTCATTCGTTGTACATGTTTTCCTCGCTAGATGTATAATGGACTTGCGAGAAAAAAATCATCTATTTATCGTATGGATAAAAAAGTTCCATAATTAAAAAATCAGCGATACAAGAAGCAAGTATTAATTATTTTGGAGACTTGAATTTATAGCGTCAAGGTATTCTGTAATATGCTTCAACAACGTATCGATTTCGTTGTCTATCATCGGATTTCGAACGTGATTATTCATGTCTATCTTCGAAGCTTGCTCCATCAACACCTTTTGTAAATATGTAATTTGAGACTTTCCATTTGCCGAGTCCGCCAATTTCTGCCTCAAATTTTCAATCACTCCCATACATTGTCTGGCAGTATATTTTTTATCCGAATCGATCTCGACTATTTCACATAAGTTCAGGTTTATGTTGTATTTCCTTCTTTCCTTGAGAGTCAATGCTCCTGCCAAGTAACGCATCAGAATCTCCGTTTCTTGATGATCCATTCATTGTCCTATTAGCAACAACGAGAAAATTCTATTACACATGACAAAATCTGTTTTTGTAATTCTTCGGTAATTCGTCACTAAAAGAAAAATACTTTTTACTGTATATCTAACTGTAATTTTTTCGTACAAATTAACGAATCTTCTTAACAACAAACAATATGAAATAAAGAATTACACTCCAAAGCAAACCTGAACTTTGAGGTATATTTGAGATGTTCTCATCCGCTACCACTTCATTCATGACTCGTTAAATACTTGCTTTCTGATCAGGAGACAGCAAAAGACTTCTGGGGTCAATTCCAACAATCAATTCTAAAAGTTTCTTCTGATTTTCAGAAAGGAAGCTGGATTTCCCTTTCTCAACCTGTTCATAGCTTGCTTTCAAATATCTGACCTCGTTTCGGCAATTTTCGGCTGTATACACGTTTCCTAGTCTTTTTTCGATGTATTGATAAAGAGGTTGACATGGAGCGTTTGATTCTTTTTGAATAGATCTCGCGAGAACTCCTTTCAAATACAGTTTTAGTACCTCTGTTTCATAAATCCTTGGCATCCGGTCTATAGTCAACAGCAACGAAATCATTCTATTAATCATCATTTGACCTAACCATACAATTGCAAGAAAAAAATACAAGCTGACATGAAGTTTGTTGGAAACTATGATCAAGTTACTAGAACGACTAGAAATCAGAAAAGAATTATCATTTCAATTTCAGCATTGACTGTATAACATTAATGATAAGATTTTTTATTTTCACTGATTTTTTGATGGGACTGACTACTAGAAAGGCTGCTTTCTTGAGAATTATCACCTGATTGTCCAAAATCTTAATTACACTCATCCGGTCTCGCTCCCACAGTTAAAAGTGCAGCTTCAATCTTTCGTAGTTTTTCATGAGAATTATGATTGTAGTTTCTTCCATTAACTTCCTTCACAGCTGCGACCAAAGTCATCTGATAGGGAGTATTGTTAGTATTTCCTCCCCTCAACTTTATTTCATAAAAATACTTTAAATTCGTCAATTTTCGCATGTAGTTATCTGAAGTTTTCCCCTCATTTAAGGCTACAGCTACTACTTGCAGTAACGATTTTCTACCAAAGCGTCCTGCACGCCTGTCCTCATTTCTTATCCCCTCTAGGTAGCATATCAGAAATCTGGTAGTCGGATCCCTTTGAGTTGGATCTATTTTAACAATGACATTAGTAGGATTCATCTTATGCTTAGCAAAAATGAATTCTCACTATAAATTCATCTAATTCTTGTTTATCATTAATCAGTTTTCTTTGCCTTATCGTTAATAAAATCTCGATTGTTCATATAAAAAGTAGTAATAATTAATTTACTCCATGTAAGCAAGGGATGCAAAGTTCAAAACTATCAATTATTTCGCTGAAAATATTGAACGGAAGGACTGTAGACGTATCCTTGTAGAAATTTTGTTAAATTTACACAATGTTAGTATTGTTGCAGAAACAAAAATATAAATACGATAAAGTAACATGACGCCATTCTCATTTTCATTTTAAAAGATCCTGAGCAGGTTTTATCTTAAAATGCAATCATCATGATCCAAGTATTATCGAAAGTGTTTGAAGAATTTGAGTAGAGCTTATGACGAAAAAATACTTACTTGCTCCGGGCAGCGATGCGTACAGCGATTCAGCGATAAAACACAGTAAAATAGCAAACAACACCAGAAAACGCATGTTGAATAGCTGAAACTAACTGAAAAGATGTCCAAGACGTAGTGAGAAGTTTCGAAACGTCTCCGTCTTTTATACAGACTGAAAGTTGCGCCTTATTAGGAGTGAAACATCTTACTACTGGTTGAGCAACAAAAGTAACGTATCGAATGTATGCTCATTATCAGCGCTATTTTTATAATGATACGTTTTTCCCAAAAACTGTCATTATTTTTCGGTTAAGATTAAGCAAATCGTTCGTACGTGACTATTTTTTGATGAAATTTTTCCGTCGATGTATTTCGAAAGACACGCAGTACGAATCATTGAATAGCAGAACATTTTTATTCTGATTTTTATTTGTTAATAAATCCATTTTCTATGTTTATGTAATGTAGAAACTATTTATAATGTTTGTTCATTTGAGAGGGTGTCTTTTATTTATTTTCCGTGATTTTAAATATTTTCTAGTAAATTTTTTAATTTTCTTATAATCACGAGTCTTGGAGTTTCAGGATAATTGTCGTTCAGAGTGGAAACATCGATATTCCATTCGTCCTCATTTTTGAAGGATTTTGAAAGAACGAAAAAAAATTAGAATTTGATGCTAGGAGATAGTTTAAGGAATTTCGGAGAGAAAAAGTTCTCCATTCATCCTCCAAAAGTGCATTTATGTCCTGAAATCCACTTTTTGTGGATTCCCTCCCAAAATCCTCGCCTAATCATTCTCTTGAATCCTTCATGTGTGCTCCTCTCATCCTCTTTTACCCTTCAAAAATCCTCGTATCATTCTCCTAAAAAATTATCATTAATTTTCTACAATCATTCTCTTCCACTCTACCAAAATCTTCATGCATGTTTTTACCAAACTCTCATTTTTTCTCTATCTCTATCTCATATGCGCAAATTATAATTATCATTATTATTAAAAATCCAATTGATAGTTATTTAGGATGTTCTTATTAATAATAATTATATTTGATTAATAATTATTATCCATTTTTACCTTTTGACTAAATAAATTAACGCTCTAAAAAATGACAAACCTGCAATATTCTCTCACTGGAGAATTTTCGAGGATTTTAGAAGAATAATCTCCAAAATGATCCCATGAACCTCTAATACTCTCACTGGAGAACTTTTGTTAATTTTAGGAGACAAGTCATAAGTCCTCGAATTATCCTGTTTCTCCTTTGAACCTCATTTTGTCTCACCAGAGTTAAGATGAGGACTTGCTGAGACTAATAACTACGATTTTTGGAGGTTTTTATCCGTTCGTTCTCCTAAAATCCTTCAATTTCTCTCTTTATCCTCGTTGCATCCTCCTGAGAGTATCAAATGAGGACGAAAGGAGAATGAATACTCCGGATCGGGGTATTTCTTGGTAATGCTTTTTGATACGACATTGAAAATTTCTAGATTTTCTCAATATTCAATCGCAATATCGTGGATTTTTAATTTTTCTTCTTTCATGGAAAAATCACCTTTTCATATGCTTTTTTGTAAATAATTGGTTATCACGTATCTCATCATTTCTTTGCATGATCGCCAAGAAATATTGTACTTTTATGTCTGATGCGTACAATACAGAAAGTAAATTTCAAAAATTACAATAAATTATGTAAAATGTCTTTGCCTTTCGATGATATTGCATTTAATATTAGCCTAAAGCATTATTGGAATGATAAAAAAAAGGTACTCGAGATTCTGTCTTCAAAAGATACATTGTTTTTTTATCTAGTGAAGAAATAATTTTTTTTCAGTGATTTTTGTTTTTGAAAAAATTATTATTCCTTTTTAATATCATTAGTGAGCAAAATCCGATTATTAATATATCTGTTTCTAGTTACTTACAATTAGATGCTAGAAAATTTGTATATTTCGAAACTATGTTTTCCTTCGAATATTTTGTAAAGAGTAATAAAAGTATTAAAGTTCATTTCTTATTAAGGTAATCACGTGTAAAAACAAATAGTACAAAAATAATCTGTTGTGTGTTAAAGAACACACGGCAGAAGTGAAACTTTGTATGCGATTTTAAAAAGCAAAAGTGTAAAAACAAATAGTACAACGAAAAAAAAAAAACAAACAAACAAACAAACAAACAGATACAAATTGAGGAGAAAAACACGAGTAAATGAAGAAAACCAAACATCAGTGAATTTGAGAAATCAAAAATTGAAATTCAAAATTTGAAATTTGAAATTAAATTTGAGTTTCACTTCTCTTGCGCAGTCTGAAGTTCAAGCACACTATTCAACGTTTCATGCAAGAGAAGTGAAACTCAAATTTAATTTCAAATTGTGAATTTCGAATTTCAAATTTTGATTTTTTAAATTCACTGATGTTTGGTTTTCTTCATTTACTCGTATTTTTCTCCTTGAGTTGTATCTGTTTGTTTGTTTGTTTGTTTATTTGTTTTTTTTCGTTGTACTATTTGTTTTTACACTTTTGCTTTTATTAAACAAATTTTTGGTTCTTCGTTGAGTATCTAAAATTTTATTTTATGATTTTATAGTTTTTTGAGGTAATAGTCTCTGTGTAGATTGTGAGTATTTTATGGATTCCGAGTGTCTTCAGTATTTTTATATGAACTGTAAAGATTTCTAGGATTTTATGCTCTTCTTGAAGGTAACGTTCACGGGATTTTCGATATTTTTACAGAGTTTTCAGAGAATAATTTTTTCATAGATTTTCAGTATTCCATAGATTACTATGTTTATCAGTTTTTAGTATTTTTCAGCATTTATAAATCTTTGTAGCAATTTGTGGAATTTTTATAAATTCCTAATGTTATTATGGATGACTATGTAAATATTTGAATTTTGATGCTCCTAACTTCAAAGTTTCATAGATTTCTAGCACTTTTAAGATTTTTTGTATTATTTAAATTTTTAACGATTCAAAGGATTTTGTAATATTTTTGTGGCGTTCCGTATAGATTTTTAGAATCAGATGTTCTAAGATTTTGAATTATCTATATTTTTAGTAACTCATGGATTTTCAAAAAAGCTTTATCAACATGGATTTTCTGTGTTTATGAATTTCTGGTATTTTTCGTATTTTTTCTTATTTATCAAATTTTTTTGTTCACCTGTGGATCGCTATTGAGATTTCTGGAATGTGATACTCTTGAATTCAAAGTAAATTATATTTTCACAACTCGAACATCGAAAACTTGATTTCCCATGTCTGCCAAAGATGGTGTAACTGAGCGATTTCAGGTTGCTTCATTTACTCCACTCGATTTCATTTTTTTCACTCATATGAGTATAGGAAATGAAATTGAGTAAAGAAAATGAAACAACTGAATGTCGCTCAGTGTAGCCATATTTGACAGACGCCGAAATCGATTTTTCGATGCACTCGTTGTGAAAAATATAGTTCACAACTCATTGAGTATCGACAGATTTACCGTAGACGTCAAGTTTGCGGCGCAGAGCTATATGGGTTAGGGTGGAAAATTGTAGGCAAGCTGCGAAGCTTGCCGAAACTCACGATCCTCAACTTGTTGTGAAATATACTATTTATAAATGCAAAAGGATATAAGAAAACACAATTGATAAATTAATTTGAAGATTTTTCTGGCATTATAATTATTACTTCATAGATTTCTAGAATTTAATGCTTCCGCATTCTACATTTCATAGATTTCCATTACTTTCAGTATTTTATAAATTATATCAGTAAGTATTTATACGATTAAAAGACTTTCTAATATTTTCGTGGATATTTATATAAATTTTTAGAATCAGATACTTTAGGATTTTAAGTTATATAGATTTTTAGTAATTTATGGATTTTCAAAGAAGCTTATTCAACATAGATTTTGAGTGTTTACAAATTTCTAGTATTCTTCGTACTTTTTCGTATTAATCAAATTTTTTTGTTCTACTGTGGATTGCTATATATATTTCTGGAATTCGATTTTCTCGAATTCGGAATAAATTATATCTTTTATACATAAAAGAATTTTTTTATAACTGTTTATAAATAAATTTGGAGAACTTTCTGGTATGATAAAATTACTGCAATGATTTATAGAATTCAATGCTTTCGTATTCAAAATGTTATTCATTTTGTTTACTTTCTTTATTTTAAGAAGTTAAGTACTATTTCAGTATTTGTACGATTCACTGGATTGTCTAATATTTTCGTGGTTTCAATATACATTTTTAGAAGATACTCTAGGATTTCAAGTTAAGTTAAGTTAAGTTAAGATCACTACTTACATTTCTAGAATTTGATGTAACGAAATTTTATTTGATGATGAGAAACACTGTAACTCAATTTTTGGAACGTTTGTTAGGCCATTTTCTATGTACCGAACAATCTTTTATCTACTTTTTTTTCCCAAAGATCAAAATTCAAGTAGAATTCCAGGTTTTCCCGAATTTCCTGTAGGCTGGACACCTTGCAATCGAAATCCACACTCAGAATAAGTCCATCACTTCTTAAGTACAGTTTTACGCTGTTTTTGAGGTTATGTACAGGGTGATTACATAACCTCAAATACATTAAAATTCTAACGTAGTGGAATTTATCTGAACATGTATATATAAATTATTGTTTTTGTATATGTCTATTAATAAAAAAAAATACCTCAAACATGGTTTTAATAAAAACTGTGACGTATGAGATACTTTCACGTATTTGAGCATGTAAAGTTTTGGTCACTTCAATCCGGAAACTTACAATCATCGTGCGAATCACAGTTCCACAGAAAGCAATTTGCTCACCGGAGCTCGCTCATTTGAACTCGAGCGATTTCCGACCAACTGCGTTTACTTATTGTACATTTGACCCAAGGCGAGCGCCCCGTTATTTTCAACCACGCAAGCTCATCCTTGCCTGTGCAAGCACGATTATCACAACATCATTTGCAGACCGAATAATTAGGAGCTGCGCATCCTCGCCATGCAAGCTATTTCCACAAATACGACAGTTTAATTATTGGGAGTTGCCTAAAATTTTCAAAGGAACAAAACTTGGACAACTCCGATGATACAACCTGTCTCTATGCAGCGCTTCGTTCAATATCACGTGAATAAATTTTGTTCATAAAATTTATATAAAGGAAATTATCGTTTACTTCTGATATTGAGGTAACTTTATATTGAGAACATTTTCTAGATATATTCGCATTCCTTTTTCGAGGGTAGAAATAGGAAAAAAAATCTCCTTACCCAAATCTCCAGCTCGAAACCGACTCGTGACAGAAATCTCATCCTCCTACCCACGAATATACTGTTATTCCATAATTTTATTGCAAAAAGCGCCACTCTCGTGACTGGAATTCGTAATCCGAAACGTTTCCAGCACGTATTCACGACCGGTAAAAAATCGTAATCCCCTCGTTATTTTTATGATCAGATTTGGCGCCGAATATTTTTGGTAAGGTCGCGCATTACCCTTGAAAAGTTGCTACCGCGTTTTAACATGCATCGACATTCGTCATGTAACGAGTGTGGAAAGTGGTTAGTTCGACTTTTTTGAACACGATAATAAAGTCAAAAAACTTTTGTCTTTCATTACTTACTGCGTAAAAGTATTTTTATCAGTGAATGATGTTGGAAAAACGCAACAAGGTTGACGAATGGTATTTTTCCTGGTCATTCATGAAAATGTAAAATGAAGCGAATGATATTTTTACCGCCATTACGGGTTTTTCAGGTGTGCAACAATAGTCAATTTGAGCAATTACGATAAATCAAGCCAGAATACTCTGTTGACTAAACGAGACCCGAAGAATTATGATGCCATTCAGTTTTTGAATATATGCGAGCTCATTGTATCATCATGTAATCATGTAAATCACCTCGGCAATGTTTTTATCACAGTGATGCAATATTTTTTTCGATTCGCGAGCCGTCACACACCTGCAGTCGTTTTAAATTTTCTGATGTGATCATCGTGAAATATTCTTCTATCTAATTACTAAACTATTGTGCTCAACTGTAAAAATCCATTAGTTATTCAAAATAGTTCTAAGTAAAATAATGAACTGATTAAATGCAAAAATAGATATTTCTGATTATTTTTTAACATAGTTGTTAAAACAGATCGAAAAATCGGTCTGTCAATATTTTTTTTTTTTACAATTTATCGATTTAAGAATGAAGAAAAACCGAGGAGTGAAAAATTTAATCACCCGGATCCCTAAACATGACCAGGATTCAACACGGGTTCATGATTTATGCGACGAAAAAAGCCAGTAACAATACTGCGGATTAGATGATTTGTGATGTTGGCACTTAAAATTGCTCGGATCGAAGCGCACGTGCGCTTTTTTATTTCTCGAAGGGTCCTTATCTAGATTCCTTTCAATAAATATCGTGAACCCTCGTATTTTTATGGTCAAAAAATAAATATGCAGTTGAGATCGTGTGAACCGTACATTATAAATGATAAAAATCTTTGAAAGCTCGTCTGTAAAAGTGCAGATAAAATTCAGGGCATCATATCTTCTTGAGCGTTACGTGACCGTTACTAAAATGATCAATGTCGTTAAAATATGAAATATTATCATTTACTATGAATACCGTTGTATATACAAAATAAAAATTTGAAAGTTTATAACTTCTAGCATTCTAGAGGTTTCTTAATCAATATTTTAAAGATATGAAAATTATGGAATCAACTTGGTGAAGATATAAAAATAGCGTAGAAGTTAAAAAATATTTTTATTTTATTTATATTCAAACATATCTTTGATATGTATAAATTTTTGAAGTAATGATAGTAAATTAGAATATATATATTAATAATACTCGTATATAATATAAATATAATAATATATTTTTGATATATAATAATAATATAAATATCGAAATATATAATATTATATTATAAATTTATTCAATATAATGATATATATGTAATAATTATAATTAATATAAATATCACTTATATTTCGACACATTTTGAAAAAGGAACATTATCATTGATCATTGACTATGAATAGTTGCAAAAAAAAAAAAAAAAAAAAAATCTCAGTGAATATTTTCAAAATCTGCAGATTTTCAAATCATTTTTGATTAAAATACTAAATTAAGGTAGAGATTGAGGATTATGTTAATAATTCATATTTTAATACATTTTTAAAAAAACATGATTTAAAATATGTTTTGCGACACATATTTTTTGCGAAGTATCTGATATCCCTCTTTTTTTTACCGAATAATTTTTCAATTATAAAATATATCATTTTTCGAGAAAGCTGATTTTTTAATATCAATAACAAGATCAAATAGATTATTTTTTTTCATATGCTTGAAAAAATTCGTCTTTCTTTAGTTTTCATTTCAAGCGATTAAGGTCATTTTTTTCAAAAATTGGAATCAAAAGCAGAGTGCATGAAATATTGATTCAAAGGTGTCTTTTGATTTATTTTTATTGTTATATGACCCTGAAAAAGCTCATGGAAAATGTTTTCAAACATAATGCATTATAAATATTTATAGGTGAAAATTTTACATTTGTGTAAATAATTCTTTCTGCTAATTTTTACTATGCATATCATATTATAGTATTTATATCATTTATTTATTTTTTTTTATTAATTCACCTCTGAGTTGAAACAAAACGATAACAAATAATTTAGTACTTGTTGTACAGAAATACTAACATAACGTTTTTGACGAACTATTTTTCTGTTTGACTAATTAAGAAATGAGAAAACTAATAAAAAATATAAGAAATATTTACAAGACTGTTTTAAAGGTAATTTTCAAATTTCTGAACCGAAATTTCATTAAGCAAATTGATCTTTACTAAGGAAAAACAGTTATTTTTTTAACAAGTTTGTCCCCAACTAATTAATACTTTACTCATGAAATTGTACTTTCTAATTGACAGTTCAAATAAGCTAAAAGTTGACTATTCCAAATAATCATTGTAGTAGTGACTTCTAAAACAATCATTTTTCAGGAATATATTATACTCACTTGTAAGATTTAACTTTTTTACTTGTGCATATTTACTTATATCAAACGAGTCAGTCAATTTTTCCAATATTTTCTTGATAGTTTTTGAATTTTTTTTTTAGATATTAAGTATGTGATTTTTTCGATATTTTCATACTAAATTTCAAGGCTAACATTTCTCTTGTTAAATTTAAATTGAATTTGAATAAGTCAATTTTTTCACTATTGTTTTGGTAAATTTCAACTTTAGTTACCAAATTTTAACTATTTAAAAGCATAAATTTGGACTACCACATTAGGTGAAACACATTTTTATGGTGAAAATTTTCTGTATCTTATAATCTTCAATTTACTGATTCACAGTCAAAATATCTATTTTTGCTTTTTTCGAAATAACAACTTATTTAAAAAGTGGAATTCGACAATTTTAAACTGTAAGAGCAATAATTTGACTACACATGATATACTATGATATGTCAAACAATAATGTATTAAAATCCTTAGAAATCAACAACCTTTCAGCTTTCGTCACATTTTAAATTTGTCACTTTTTCTTCAAAAGATGCCAACTTCCAAAACCTCTTTGAATAACTTCTTTAAAAAACTTCCTTCATTCCATTTCAAAAAGCACACATTCAAACACGCGAAAGTAACCGACACTGACATCCATCTCTGTGATTTACAAAGAACCGATAAAATTAATTCCTCTCGTCTCTTGCCAAGACGTATATTTACGGTTTCCAATTTGATTAGTCCACGTCTTTAAGCAAAATATATAGGACTCGTCCTCCCCTTTGACTTCTCTTACAGGTCTCCTCCAACCTGCGAAGGACTGAATGAAATAACGTCGAGTAGCCTAAATAGAATGGATGAAAAGGACCTGATCTGCTACTTGTCAGACAGCCCGTTCACCCGGACCAAATTATTTCCTGGTAGAAACGTCCGCGCAAAGATCGACAATAATTCAACCCCACTGCTCGAGAATTTATGCTGGTCCCGTCAGATTTATACCTCGAGGAGTTTGCGGAAAGACCATAAATTCCAGCCTTGACAGTGGCATTGTGCCCCCGCTAATACCCCAATGAAAAAAAATGTTTCGATAGAATTCGCGGATGGTAACAGATCCTCTTCCAGAAAAAGCGAGCTTTTCGGAAAAATCAATTTTCATCCCATCCCACGCGTATTTCACTCGGCGTATTTCAAAATAAATCCCTGATACCACTAACCTTGATCGCTGTACGTGCTATAAACCGTGAGAACTTTTCGGTTTGGGATTGTCAATAATTTTGGTCATTGAAACTGCCAGAGTATTATTTTTTGGCACGTACCGGACGTGGGGTGAAATTTATATGGGAGGTCGATGAATGGTGATGGAAAATGGAGTGTGTGTGATATTTTAACGAATCTGGCGTTCAAAACTGGAATAAAACGGGTCATATTTAAAATGAAACATTTTCGAAGATAAAAAAAATATATGCAATTTCTGTTGCAGGAATAATGAATTTAGCATTTGAAGAGTTGATGAAATAAAAGATGAAATAAGAGCTATTGATCTTATGGAAAAAACGGTGATAAAGATAAAATATTTCTCCTAATATCTTACTTTTTGAAAATTAATATTTTTTAATTCAAACAATTTTTATTATTCTTTTTTTTTTTACTATCTTCATATTTCTAAAATAATTTTTTGTAATTTTAACCATTTTTTGAAAACTTCTTTTCAGTAGTACTTCACTTTTTCTAAAATGAAAATGAAATATCAAAGTAGTACATGAATATATGGAAAAAAAAATTTTTAAATATAAAATATAAATACAGAAAATGTGATGTACAATAATAGATAATATGTAATGTAAATACAAAAACTATTTTAAATATAATATAAATTTATTATCATTAAAATACAAATATCATAGTATAATTAATTTAAAATATATAATATTGGTATAAAATGTACTTATTACATTGATATTATTTTGAAAATTTTATCTACAAGTATACATAATACGATACACCAATTTTAGAAAAGTGAAAAATATAAGAAAATTTTCTAGTAAAATACATTGATTAGAAAAACCAAGCTTTAGGAAAACAAATGAAATAAAAAATTATTTTAAGAAGTTTTCTTAAAAAACTTTTTTTAGAAAAAATGTACCTTCATCTGAAAAAACGAATGAAGGATACGTTTTACAAAAAAATGTGAACTGCACTTTACATCTCGAGAATGCATATTGCTTGATTTAAACTTTCTGACTTCATTATTCAACAAATTTTGTAATGAAAAAACAAGATGAAAAGTATTTGACAATAAGTGGAAAAAATTATGAGTAATAGAATGAAAAAAGACGAGATCACTTTGAGTAACAAAAATTTGCCATTATATATAATTTTCGAAGAAATCATCGTTTTTGAAAACAAAATATTATATTGCAGACTTCAGAACCCGAATCATTCTAAATTTTAGAATAAAATCCTGATCAACACAGTGATTAACAAAAAAGAAAGATACATGACGGACAAGAAAACGAAAATTTTTTATTAAAAACAAAAAAAAGTTTCCTTGATTCTCAAGAAACACATTTTTTTCGGTAGATTTGAAAGTTTGGATATAAGACGAGTTTTTTAATGAAATAAAATATTAACTAAAAAAATATTTGATTTAAAAAAATATTGATAAAAGACTTAAAGAACTGAAGATCTTTCCACAAAAAAAAAAGTTCATCATTAAATAAATTAACAATGCTGTTGATATAATAGAAGAAATTTATATAGTTCAAACCCAAGCGACAAAAACAGCCAGAAAAATTTTTTTTTATGAAATAACTAGAATCGCATTGTTAAATCAAGATGAAAAGCGACTTTTTTTTCGAAAGAAAATCAAAAATGTTGATTTCAGAACAAAAAAGTACAATTATCTACAGGGTGCGCCACCAAAATCCGGACAAAAAACCATTCAATATTCCCGCGATAATATGCTTCAGAAAGATATCGCTTTTAGTGTCTGAATACCTT
>JAPYZL010160244.1:0-18909 GCA_030522825.1 Platygaster orseoliae
AAGACCGATTAATGAATTTTATTTCGAATATAGAAGAAATCATAAAATTCGATAAAATTCTATTTATTTAGTAACAGATATTGCTACACAAAAAACACATTCTTCAAAAACAAAATTAACAATTAATATCAAAAGAGAAATCAATGACATTTAATTTGTAAATTCAGACGAATACGTTCTTATAGAAAATTTTAATGAGATGTTGGTACAAAACTGACATGCCCAATATAAACATTCTTTTTCCGTTATTACCTATTTGAAACTTAGATTGTTTTTAATGAGTTAGACAATAATAACAATAAAAAAATATTGTATATTACAGTCTTAATAATTATTGAAAAATTAGAAATTTAATAGACTATTTATCAAATTTACTCTCATTAAAACGACAAATTGTAATTATTTTTCAATTATTAATTTGTAAATATTAAATGACGCGTAGCGAAGCGCGCGGGGACAGCTAGTATCTTATGAATTTAGGAATTTTATTGATGAATCTTTAATTTGTGTATTATTCAAAAGTGTTTTCAAATCTTTTAGAATTTATATTCACAAATTTATGAATTTGATGTTTCACGTAAAATGTCGTAAAAAAATGTATCAATTTCTTTTAAACTGATGAATTTCATTGATGAATCTTATGTTGACAATTTCGTGCTGAAAGCTTCGAATGAATTAAATTATGGATTATAAATGATTTTGATTTGACTTTCTTGTCAACCATTGGCTCCGAGAGACCGTTTTCCTGATTGATAATTTAATAATTACAACATTTTTTTCTCAGCGTTAAGAGGTAGAAACTCAACCGATTTCCCAATAATGCAGCAAAGAAGGTCCAATCTCAGTCAATCATGATGCACCATTGAACGTGCAAAGGCAGTAGTACTACCTCGAATCTACCCAAGAAAAGCATTTCCCGCGAGTGTCAATAAATTCGCGATGGTGTGCCTATTTTTTTCGCCTATCTCGTTACTTCAATTGACGATGTATAGCCTAAAGACACCGTCGATTGGAGGGGACGCCGCCTCAGACCTGCTTCGTACGTTTCACGTGACGAGTTAGTCAAGAGAGCGGTTTCGCCGGGTCTCGCACGTTATCATCGCACTCATTCTTACAAGACTGCACCTCCTTTTTTTTGCCCTCCGGAACCGGAAATAATAAACCCTAAGTGCGCGATTATGGAATCAACGAAAAACTCGAGAAAACGTTCTACACCTAAAGTGTGTTCACGTTTTTGAGTTGGGCAAATTGAAGTCGATGAAGGAAGCTTGGACAAACGGAAAAATCATCGATGATCTCGCTGATGACCGATTATCGCCGAGCTTTTTTATTGGTAAGTTGGGAAAGTGCAAAATTGATAAGAGCTTATCGCGAAAAAAAAGGGTCGACGGCCCGCTCTAGAATTACGGGAAAAGTCGCGATTTCAGGGACGAATTTCGTTGGAAAGATCGTGTCAATATTCAAGCGAGTCGTTATCGCTGATAAAACAATAGATATTTATTTATTTATCTCTGATGCTGAAGGTGTGGAGCTCGAGGCGCTTGAAAGTGGAAGAGGTGGACAAGTGACCTCGTCTACGGAGTAGAATCTTTGTTTTTCTTCAATTAAGAGTTTATTCGGGAATTACGGATTTTCCTTTTACTTATGACAAACCAGGAGTTTTGTTTTTAACTACAATTTTTGGGGGAAATTTGAGGGAAATTAAGGAAATTTCTGGCCAAAAATGGCGGGTTGACTTTGTGACGTCACATGTGGTTTGCGGTTAATATCAGTGAATAATTGAAGTAAAGTTAAATTATGTCATTGGAATTTCATATATATAAATACGATGAAGTCATGTTGTATTACAAAAAATCCTTCTAATCGAATAGAGTAAAAATTGTTGTGAAAAAAAATTCATAGCAATCATTAAAATTGCACAAAATAAATAAATATATTTGAATTTTGCTAATAATCATTTTATGGAAATTTTTTTAAATTTGTCATTACAGATTTCATAGAATTGTTAATTAATTAAAATTGATAAATAATTGAAATTAATTTGATGAAATTTATGGAAATAGATATTACTTTTGTACGGAATAAAGTTTATTTATTTAAATTTTCTCTGACTAATAAAACAAATAAATTTGTTAAAATATTTATATTTATTTTAGAAAAGATTCAAGTATGTAAAATTTTAGAAATTGAATAGATTTAAATTATATCATTGGAATTTCACATATAAATACGATAAAATCGCGTTGTATTACAAAAAATTCTTCTAATCGCATAAAATAATAATAGTTATGCAAGAAAATTCATAGCAATTTATATTGTAATATTAAGTGAAGTAGAAATGATTAATTGAAATTGCATAAAACTTCATTTGTTTTATGAATTTTCAACGTTTCAAAATATTCAAATAAATTACCAAAAATACGTTTTATTTTAAAGTTATAGATGTTTTTATAAAAATTTCTCATATGCTAGAATTTAATTATAATTTCAATTTAATATTTTTTAAATGGTTTCGTAAACCATTTAAACCTAACCTAACTTTGTTAAATTGAAAAAAACTTGGTATTTCACAAAATATAAAAAATACAAAACTATTCAAAGTAAAAAACAAATCTCTGGTTTTACCGAACATCGTGTTATTCAATTGATATGCGATAAACGTAAATCTATTTCTACTTCATTTTTTGTTATTTATTAAATTTTAATTTCATATTTTTACATTGTTATTTTATTGAATATTATTTATTTAATAACATTTATTACTAAATTATGAAATTTTGTTGTTGCTATCGAATTATTGTATTTTAATTATTTTTTATATAATTTGGAATATATTTATTTATAATTTTTGACATTAATTTAAAAATATATTAAAAATATTATTAATTTTAATTAATTTTCAATAATTATATTTTCAATATATTTAATACAATTTTATTAAATTTGCTATCAGCAAAATGCGTTCGGGAAATTATACGAAACTGACTTTTCAAATCGTAAAATTCAGTTTGCCATTTTTCATTTGCAAAATTAAAAAAAAGTTGCAGAGACTTCGTCAAAAGTATCTGAAAATAAAAAAATTACAATTTTTGGTTTTTTCGTAAATCATGCAATTACGCTCTTTGGACTAAAAGAGTGTAACCTTGTAAATTACGCGAATACGAGCAATTCGCCTCTGTAACTTTGAGAGTCATGATTTCAAAAGTCATTGTTTTCGTTTTTTTTTTTTGTGAAACTTGGAGTGACGTATTTTAATTTTTCAAGGTCTCAAGGCTACAAATATCGAGTTTTAGTTTATAATTATTAATAATCGGTGACTGGAAATTCAATTTTCATTAAAATTTTCCAAATTTTCTAAAAACTAATACATTTCAAGTGATTTAACGTCATTTTTAGCAAAATTAAATTAAATTTCGTTTGAATTTTGTATTAATTGGACGAATCTGGAAACACATCAGTGAACAAATATAAAGAGCGAAAAGTCAAGTATATGATTGTCAAATAGACTTTCTCGAATGCTAGAAAATACAAATGATTCAGAGTGTAAAAACACTCCCATATCAAACGAGATTAGCGTCTGTAAGTGATAATGATTGCATCAAGGATTTTTTACAAAATACCGCTCTCAGTAAGAATCTGAGAAAAAAAATTCATCCACAAAATCTGAAGCCTTATAAAACCCCTCTTGAAAAAATCAGAAAAATGATTAGATTTTTTATTAGAAAAGTGCAAATTTTTGTTACCAATTGTAATGCAAGTAATAATAATAATCATTATAATTAATAATATTTACTTAAATATAAATATATTACCTTTTATAACAAATATAATTATCATTATTTTAACATAAAAGTATAATAGTGTATTCGGATAATTGGGTTAAAAGTTAATTAGAAAACAGATAGTTATTGCGAATTTGTGGTTTTTGATGGTGAAGGTAACGCCAAGAGTTGGCGGTCGCGTGATGATTATAGGCTTTTAAAAAATGACAAAAAGCGCATACACATGAGACTTGATTGCGTCGCGCGAATTGAGTGATGTTTCGAACGCGTTGAGTGCAAGATCGTGGTACTTTGCGGTCCAGGGCAGCAGGATGTGACGTAGGATTCGTTTGAGACTGGGAGAAGTTGAGGGTCGGCGAGAACAGCGACGGCGATCATTGTGTTTTGACGAAAAAACATAGTTATTTGTACTATAAATATTGTACGAATTAATGTATTCTAGGAAAATTTACAATATTATTTTTATTTTTCATATATGAGTATATTTAGCTAGAAATATATGTTTGTTTTTACGATACAATACAGTAAAACGTCAAATATTAAAATCTACGAGCCTTGCAAACTTAAAAAAATTGAAGGTTTCGAAGAATTTTGTAGCATATCAGAAATTATTTCTAAATTCTGTAAATTATAAGAAATTTCGAACCTTAAAAAAAATCTAGAAACGAAATAAAATTGCAATAGAAAAACCTAGAAATTATAAAATTTAGAAAATCTAGGAGTCTAAGATATTTCGAATAATTCAAAATTTTCCCGATTCCAAAAGAAACACTAAGAAAAAAACTTTGTAATTTGTACTATAAATATTGGAAAAGTTACAATATTCTAGAAAAATCTACAAAATTATTTCAATTTTTCATTCATTATAGTACATTTAGCAAGAAATATGTTTATTTTTACGATACCATATAGTAAAACGTCAAATATTGCAATTATAAGTTGGTATATAGTGAAAAATATTTGAAAAATTTTATTTTTCACTTTAGTAAATAACAGTTCCCAATATACAAGATATGGTAAATTACGTTACACGATTATAATTTCTACGTTTTTTTATAAGTATTACTACACATATATTAGTTGTAACATACAGTATTATACATATTTGTCACATAAATACAATATTATACATAGTAAAATTTGTTTTACTTTATCTCGATCCCACATTACTATATTTTTTAGTAAAAAGTACTAGATTTTTTCTCAGTATACATAGATTTCGAATATTATCGTCCTTTGTGAAGTATTTTTCAGATTTTGTATAGTTTAAACATATTCTTAGAGATTTCTACTATTTCTCTTGATTTTTATATACGTTTTTTTAAAATTCGATTACCTACATTTTTCAAGTTTTGCAGATAGTTCGTATTTCTTCAGATTTTTCAGAAAACATTTCTTTATAGAATTTAAATACTTTTCGAGTTTTTTGGAGATTTGGAATAATTTTTGGTATTTTTATGAATTCCTGTCTCAATTTCTAGAACTCATTGCTCTATTAGAATTGAAAGTTTCTTAGGTTTTCAACACTTTCGAAAATTCTAATTATTTTTTATCAATCACTATGTCGGAACAATTTCTCGTATGTTCGTATTTTATGAAATTCATATAATTTTGTCGTATTTTTCAGTATTTTAAAAAATTTCTTCTATTTCTATGATTCACTCTACAGATTTCTAGAATTCGATGCTAAAATATTAAAACCCGACCGATCCAAGATTAACCCAACTCGGTTAATTTTTGGTTAATTTGGGTTAAAGTTGCGAAAGTCTAATAAGACGTTTTCGGTGATTATAAAACCACTTGAGTATTCCTAAAATGATGGAAAAGTAAGTTCTGAGTCATGTTTTGTCCTATAAACAGTTGCAAATAATTTTGTTGAAATTTAGAAAATAACAATCATGCTAAAACAAAATTATTTGCAACTGTTTATAGGACAAAATTATGACTCAGAACTTACTTTTCCATCATTTTAGGAATACTCGTGTGGTTTTATAACCACCGGAAACGTCTTATTGGTCTTATTACAGACTTTCACAACTTTGACCCAAATTAACCAAAAATTAATCGAGTTGGGTTAATCTTGGATCGTTCGGGAATGTGAAACGATTTTAAGTTTCTAGTTTTTTAGTAGATTTATTATTTATATCTAGATTGCCATATTGATTTTTAGAATTTGATGTTCTAGAAATATAACTTCAAAAAATTTTTAATATTCTTAAAAATGTCTACGAAATATTAGATCTACGCAGATTTTAAATATTATCGTGCTTTTTAAAGTATTTAGAAGATTTTTTATCGTTTCACAGTCTTCTCATAGATTTTTACTATTTATCTTGATTTTTATAAACGTTTTTTTAAATTTCGATTGTCTAGAGTTTTAAGTTTTATGTATAGTTCGTGTTTGTCCAGATTTTTCAGAAAACAGTTCTTTATAGAATTCAAATACTTTTAGATTTTCTTCAGTTTCTTTGTGATTCGGAATATTTGTTGGTTTTTTTATGAATTTCTGTCTTAATTTCTAGAACTCGATGCTCCAGAACTAAAAGTTTCTTAGATTTTCAACACTTTTGTAATTTCTAGTTTTTTTTTTCAATTCAATGGGTTGAACAAATTTTTCATATTTCCGTATTTTATGATTTTCATACAGTTTTGTCGTATTTTTTGGTATTTTTATAAATTTTTTGTATTTCCATGATTTAGTTTACAGATTTCTAGAATTCGATGCTAGAGTATTCAAATGTACAGCAATTTTGAAATATTCGTTTTTTAATAGATTTTTAATTTATATGTAAATTGGCATATCGTTTTCTAGAATTCGATGTTCTAGAATTCTGATTTCAAAAGATTTTTAATATTTTTCAAAATGTCTAGGAAGTATTAGATTTGCATAGATTTTGAATATTTTCGTATTTTTAAAAGTGTTTACATGGTTTTGTATAGTTTTAAATTTTTCTATAAATTTCTACTATGGAAAGTTAGATCTACATTGATTCCGGATATCTGACAGATTTTTTTATATTCTCATACTTTTTAAAATCTTCATTTAATTTTTTAAGCGATTCATAGTATTCTAATAAATTTCTACGTTTTTTTAGAATTCGATGGTCTAGGATTCCGAGTTTTATAGGTCAATTGTTCAAATTTTTCAGAAAACAATTTTTTAATGGAATTCTGACACGTTTTACAGTTCGTTTATGATTTGAAATACTTCTCGGTATTTTTCTAAATTTCTGTCTTAAATTGTAGGATTCGAAGCTCTAAACTTAAGTTTAAACAAGTTCTCAAATTTCTTTTTACTACGTTATCCAAACTAAATGTTTGTAATTATAATTATTTTCAAACCAGAATTGTTGTTATTTTTGGGTTAGTGTAATTAAGAATCCTGGATTCTATTTAAAATTGAAAACTAACCAAAAACCGTTTGTTGCGTCCTCTAAATTTCTCAGTAAGTACATTTTTCATCGTTTTTTAATCTCATTTTTATTGATTACTTCATATTTTACAACCATGATTATTGAGTCAACGCATTATTATGTTATTGTGTTTACATTTTCATCGATTTTGAACTGCATTTAAAAAATTTTTTCTTATTTTTAAATGAAATAATTATTAATTATATTGATTATATTATTAGAATTATTATTAATAATAATATAAAAATAAATAAATAAATAATTAAAAAAATAATGATAATAATTAAAAATTATATTGATATTATAGAATATGTGTAAAATATTTAAATAAATGTTTTTCATTCAAAAACAGTTCTAACAAACAATACTTAATCATCCGATTTAACAAAAGTTATATTATTTAACATATAAAAAATGTTATGTTAATTTCAGCGAATGAAGTAACATGGCCGGATCCAGCACTAGGATCTTTGGAATCCTTATGCTGATGAAAATTCTAGTATTCGTGAACGCGGTGGATTTAGCAGAACAAATAAGTAGCAATGAAAGCGAAATCTCGACGACACCGAGAGTGCTGGCAGACAGGTGTCAACTTAGAACGGACCCTGGTCATTGCAAGTACTTTATACACAAGTGGACATTCAATAAGACTGAGGGAGAATGCCGCACTTTTGTTTACGGCGGTTGTTTTGGCAACGAAAACAGATTCAATTCCAAATTTGAGTGCTTGCACTACTGCGTCGGCGGTCCCGAGCGTGAGTTGGGTTTCAAGATTTTTTCGCAAAATCATTCATTAATATTTTTCATGATTTATAATCACGAATTTATGAATTTGATGATTTGGGTTAAAAATTATGTGAAAAAAATTATTATTATCTTTCAATTTGATGAATTTTATTAATTCATTGATAAACTTTACCAATTAATTAATCATTGATGAATTTTTCATTCACGTATTTTGATAAATTCATCAATGTCTATTATATTGATGAATTTTACTGATGAATCTTTTATTAATGAAATTTGTCAAAATTCATCAATATTTTTTACAATTTCTACTCACGAATTTCTGAATTTGATGATTTACGTAAAAGTTTCATAAAAAAATTCATCAATATCTTTTAAATTGTGGTATTTTCTTGATGAATTAATGGATGTAATTCATAAATTAATAAATTTTACTGATAAATCAATCATTGATGGATTAAAAATTTTTCAATGTTTTTTACAATGTAAATCCATGAATTTGTAAACTTTATGATTCACATTAATAATTACGTAAACAATTCAGCAATATCTATTGAAAATTGAAATGATGAATTTTATTGATGAATCTTTTATTGATGAGTCTTTCATTGAAGTATTTTGGAAACTTTATGAATATTTTATAATTGATCAATTTTATTGCTTAGATGATGAGTTTTAATCATGAATCTTTTATTGGTGTATTATTTAAAAATGTCTTTAATATCTCTTCTACAGTTTATATTCACAAATTTATGAATTTTATGATTCACGTAAAAATGTCGTAAAAAAGTGTATCGATTTCATTTAAATACATTGATGAATGTTATTGATGAGTCTTTTAATGCTGAATTTTATTGATGAATTGATAAATTTTACTGACGAATCAGTCATTGATAAATTTTAAAAGTTTGCCAATATTTTTCACAATATATATTCATGAATTTACAAACTTTATGATTCACCTTAATAATTACGTAAAAAATTCAGTAATATCTTTTGAATTGATAAATTTCATTGATGAATCTTTTACTGATGATTCTTTCATTGATGTATTTTGAAAAATTTATCAATATCTAAGAAATTGATGACTTTTATTGATGAATTGATGAATTTTATTAATGAATCATTTGTTTATAATTTTTTAAAAAATTATTAGTATTTTTTTCAATTTATATTCACGAATTATGAATTTGATGATTTGCGTCAATAATTACGTGAAAAAAACCATTATTAGCTTTTAAATTGAATAATTTTACTAATAAATTTCTTACTGATGCATTGATGAATTCGATTGATGAATGTTTTAGTGACGAATTTCAAAAAATTCATCATTATCCCTCACAACATATAATCAGGAATTTATTAATTTGATGATTAACATTGAAATTTTGTAAAACAATTCATCAATATCCTTTAAATTAATAAATTTAATTAATAAGTTAATCTTTTATAAATCAATTTTAAAAAATTCATCAATATCTTCCACAATTTATGTTTGCACAAATTCATAAACGTGTCGATTAACGTCAATAATTACGTAAAAAAAAGGAAAAAAAGTTAATGTATCTCACATATTTTTTAATATTTCTCCTTTCAACAAAGATCATTATTTGTTGTTACCTTTAACATATCGAAAACAGATACATTGCCGCCATACATGGTGACTAAAGGAAGCGTTTTCGTAACAACAAGTACCACGACAACGACTCATTCACCGCCAACTACAATGAGCACTCTAGGCTTAACATTTGCACCCCCAAAATCCACTAGAGAACCAATCCCAAGGCATGAAAGAGGAAAGGCAAGTGTGCGATTTTTCAATGTCTTTTATTTTGAAAACTTGCATTTTTTTCATTGCATTTCAATTATAAATCATTATATATTTATTAGAAAATTTTTTTATCATTTATATAATAATCATTATTACATATCAAATAATATTAATTATTTGAAATATGAACAAATTATGAAAATAATGTTTCACGAAAAATCCGTTTAAAAACTAATCAACAATGAAAATAAAGAAAATTTCTTAAAAATGATTCATTAGTTTTATTTTGAATAAAGTTGAATTTACTATCATTTATTATTACCTACTAATTTATCTGAGAAATGATTTTTACTGTATAAAAACGCTGACTACATCGAATTTATTGTATTTTTGCATGTACCAGGAATTAACTTTCATAGAATCTGGTTACGAAAAAACATTCATGTTCGCACAAAACAACACCTTCATTCAAATCGATGGAAATGGCATCAAGACTTTCCAATTAAGGTAATTACAAATTATTCAAGTTGTTGTTTTTAAAAAAACTCACTGAATTTTAGATTTGAAACTAAGAAATGAATAAACAATTTTTTGTATCTCTCACAAATTTGGATTTTTTTAGAGTTTTTGTGTGTTTTAAATAATGGAGTGAAAAAAATCACTTAAAAAATTTAAGAATTCATATATTTAATTTAATAAAAAATTAAATTACGTTAAAAAATTTATTATAATCAGTTGAAGCTTTATTGTAAATATAAAAAAATTCATTTATTTTAAAGATATTTATCAATTTTCTCACGTAATTATTGATGCGAATCATCAAATTTATTTCAAAATTAAAAAATATTATTTACAAAATTTCAGATGATTTTTCTTGAATTTTCTATCCATTTCTATCAGTTCTGAAAATAATGTAATGAGAGTTGATAAAAATATGCATAGAAAACAATGAAAAAATGCAATATTATTTATTTACCTTTGTAAAATTTACTATATTTCATCTCGATCCCTTTTATTAACTATATTTGTTAGTAAAAAGTCCTATATTTTTCTCTGGATGCACAATCGCATGGTTCGTGGAGGGTGAAAATGAACGTAAACTTTTTTACATAGGTTATGTCGTGAAATATCTTTCAAGTTCCGGACGAAATTGCCGCACGGCCTGCTCGTGTACCACAGTGTGAAAGACCGTCCCGACGGTCTTGATCCGTACGCTCTGTACGTGATTGTTGAGAAAGGGCAGTTAAAAGTAGTGCACGTGTTTGGCAAGCGATCGACGAGCGTGACAGTGGGCGAGGGCTTGAATCGAGATGAATGGCACAGGGTCCTTGTGCGAATAGATGTTCATCGCTCCAAGCTCATCGCCAGAGTTGACGAGAGGATAGAAGAAACCACTCTGGAAGTTCTAGAGCGCATCGCGAATTATGGCGTGTCCGAAGAGCTCGCGTCTGTCGTTCTCATCGGAGGTAATTTTGATGTATATTCATGGATTTTGAATATTATAGTCCTTTTTGAAGTATTTAGAAGATTTTTTAAAGTTTTGTAGTGTTATTTTTGCTTTTTAATATTTTTCTCGATTTTTATTTACACGGTATACAAAATAATATAAAATATTTATTTAAATTATTATACAAGTTATAAATTATTATATATAAATTATAATATATAACAATAAATAATATATTAATATTAATTAAATATTATTTATTATTTATTATTATTATTTATTGAATCATAAATTTCCTGACTTTTAGGATTGAGTTCTGAGGAACGGCTACACGGTGTTAAATACATCATCGAATCTTTCGTTGGTTGCATCAAAGACATGGTCTTGAGTTCTGGAAAATCCGCGAGCGATTTACTCCCGATACGGCCTTTGATTGCTACCAAGCATGAGAACGTGAAAGAAGGCTGTGTTGACATGTAAGTTGAGAAATTAATGAAAACAGTTGTTTGCAATAATAAGAATCCATTGACTAAAGGAAAAAATACAATACAGTTGCAGAACTCGAGAGAATCTGTGTTTTGTTGGAAGCCAATGTATCAACCATTACAACAGCTTGACGTGCGATTGCTTTGGTACAAAATACGAAGGAGAACGATGTGATGTGTACAGTGAGTAGAGAAATTCGAGCTGTGAATTAGTATATTTCTTTACTAGTGTGAAAAAGTTTTTTTTAAGAATCTGAAATTTGTTATCAGTAAAAATTGTTCCACACTGGTCAAGGACTATATTTTATTCAACAATGCGTGGAAATACCAGTTTTGCATTACCTGAACGTGTGAAAAAGTGGTTTTTTCACACGGCGTCGAATAATAGTATATTTCTTCACTAGTGTGGAAAAGTTTTTTTTTAAAAATGAATTATCTAGCCTAATCTAACATAAGCAACATAACACAACGCATGTTAAGGCATGTCAAGACACTTTGTAAGACACACGTTGAGCACTATTTAAGACACTGTTAGGACAGTTTTTAAGACAGTTGTCAGACACTCTTAAGACAGTTTTCAAGACAGTTGTAAGACACTGTTCAAGACACTTTTTAAGACACTGTTAAATTTCAGATGAGTCAAAAAAATTGTTCCACACCAGTCAAGAAGTATACTATTATTCAATGCCGTGTGGAAATGCCAGTTTTGCATGGCCTGAACGTGTGCAAAAGTGGCCTTGACCACACGGCGTTGAATAAAAGCTTTTTTTCTTATTTTGAGCTATGATAGAAAATCAAGATTTTTTCTAGCTGCTACGATTTTGACATTACGAGGATCCTCTTACGTGTCCTTCAGAGTTTATGACTGGAAGGATCGAGTTCATTCTTCAGTTAATAGAATAAGTATAATGTTCAAGGTAAGTCAATAAACTTTTGCTAACCGAAATATTCACGGAAATAATGAACATTTATATAAATATTATATGATAAAATTATATTATTATTGAATATATTCTAAATAGTTACTAAATACTTATTTACATATAATATATAATTGTTGCAAATATGTAACTAGTTTGATTGTAAATAATAGATTAATAATTCAGGATTTTTCGCAAATGTTGTGAATTTTGTAATGGCAATTGAATTTTCAATGACTTTTAGTAAAAAATTATCAACATAAGATTCATTATTAAAATTCATCAATTCATCAATAAAATTCGTAATTAAAAGACTCATTAATAAAATTCATCAATTTAAATGAAATTGATACACTTTTTTACGACATTCTTACGTGAAACATCAAGTTTATAAATTTGGGAATATAAATTGTAAAAGATACTGAAATGAACATTTTCGTAATCGGGAGCTAGAGTCAATTTTGGCTTTGCCTATTTTGTCCCTCGCCTTCGGCTTGGGCAAAAACTTACGGCTTCACCAAAATTGACTCTAGCTCCCGATTATGAAAATAACTATTAAATAATACACAAATAAAAGATTCATAAATAAAATTCGTAAATTCATAAGATATTGCTGAATTTCTTACGTAATTATTAACGTGAATCATGAAGCTTATACATAGATTCGTGAATATATATAGCAAAAATATTGATAAATTTTTGAAATTCATCGATGATTGATTCGTCAGTAAAATTTATCAATTTTATTATAAAATTTATAAATGAATCAATCAAACTCATCAATAAAATTCATTAATTTTAAAGATATTAATCAATTTTTTCACGTAATTATTGATGCAAATCATCAAATTCATAAATTCGTGAATATGAATTGTAAAAGATATTAAAAAATCTATTAAAATACCAACAAAAGATTCACCAATAAAATTCATTAACTCATCAATGAAATTCACTAATTTAATAGATATTGATGAATTTTTCAAAATACGTCAATTAAAGATTCATCAGTAAAAGATTCATCAATGAAGTTTATCAATTAAAAAGATATCACTAAATTTTTTTAAGTAATTATTAACGTGAATCATAAAGTTTATGAATTCGTGAATATACATTGTAAAAAATATTGATACATTTTTAAAATTCATCAATTATTGATTTATCAGTAATTTATCAGTTTATCAATAATTTATCAGTTCATTAATAGAATTCATCAATTGAAATGATTTTATTGAATTTTTCTACGAAATTTTTACGTAAATCGTCAAATTCATAAATTTGTGAGTATAAATTGAAAACAATATTGATGAATTTTTAAAAATTTACCAATAAATGATTCATCAATAAAATTCATCAATTCGTCAATAAAATTCATCATTTCATCAAAAAAATTCACTGATTTAATGAATATTGATGATTTTTTCAAAATACATCAATGAAAGACTCATAAATAAAAGATACATCAATAAACTTCATAAATTCAAAAGATATTGCTGAATTTTTTACGTAATTATTAACTTAAATGATAAAGTTTATAAATTCATGAATATACGTTGTAAAAAATATTGACAAACTTTTTGAATTCATCAATGATTAATTCATCAGTAAAGTGTATTCATTTAATCATAAATTTCCTCAATTCATCAATAAAATTCATCAATTCAAAAGATATCAATCAATTTTTTCACATTAGTATTGACCTGAACCATTAAATGTAAAATGTTTGATGAATTTGCATTGTGATAGACGAAATGGGATGACTCTGCGTTGTTTTACGCTTCCGGAGACATTGACGGCACGGAGCACTACGTCGCAGCTTCCATCATGAATGGTTCAGTTCACGTTCATCTCGACTTTGGCCACGGATCGAAAATCCAAACAGTTCTCGGGGACCAGATAGTATCCAACTATTGGAATAACCTCACTATATTTCATAATGCTTCGCTCGTCTACATCATCCTCAATGAGGATGTGAAAATTCTTCAAGTTCCCGGTGAAAATTACAACATGATTATCGATCCTGAGATTTATATTGGAGGGGGACCTGAACTTTACAAAAAACAGGGATTACTTTCGCACAATAATTTTGCTGGTGTGTTTTTTAGTAATTTGTTGTCGTTTTATGGCGTAGCATCGAAAACGTTTTTTTTTTTTGGGGGGGGGGGATTTTTTTTTATTCTTTAGAATCCATAACTTATTCAAAAATTAAATCGTTTCTGAGAATGATTCAACCAAATTCCAGTACCTAACATCAAGTAAAAAACACTTTCGCAGGATCTCTCAAATACGTATTCTTCAACGACAAATCCATCATCTACGAACTCCGAAAATCCAATCCTATGGTACACTATATAGGTGTTTTAGGGCCAGAGTATTACGAAACCGAAGTCGAAGTTATACCAATAACTTTTCCTTTCGCCGGAAGCCACATTTGGTGGCCTATCAATGACACTGAAACTCTGCAACTCGACTTTGACTTCAAAAGTTCCACAGCTTCCGCAGTTTTGGCTTGGGGTGGAACGATCATCAATGAAGACATTGGATATTGGGAGGTTAAACGATCATTAGGTTTTCATCAAAGTTAAAAATGTCATCAAAATTCATTGAAATCCATTTTCCCGACAGCTTCGGTCAGTAAATGACGAAATCCGCTTTCAACTGACGCCAAAATTAAACGAGAACATGACAGTGACAGCGTCTGTGAAATTCCCACCTCACAACACATCTTGGCATGCCATCGAACTCAACTATTCCAAGGGGGAACTGAACATTGTAGTAGATTATAAGCACAGACTCGTCAAAACTTTCGCTGTCAACTTCACTTTGGACAATAAAGTCATCATTGGCAGTGGAAAAATCAATACTGGTCAGCATTTACAGTCAATAGCACATTACATAATTTCATTATTGCATATTAACTAATGAATTGGTTGCCAAAGGCCTTGTTGGATGCATGCGAGAAGTGAAAGTCAACGGGCAAAGAATGGAGCCAAGACACGTTATAAACACTGAACACGTCATAGGAGAAGTTGCTCTGGATAATTGCCAATTCGTTGATCCCTGTAAAAGGCCAAATACTTGTGAACACGGTGGAAAATGTTCTGTCAAAGAAGACAGAATTACGTGTGACTGCACGGAAACAGGATACATAGGAAAAAACTGTCATTTCGGTAATGATACCATTAAAAATTCATCAACTCTAGTCTATAAGTCTGAAACAGTTGATTTTCACTGGACAAAAGTTGTCCACTTGTCAACCAGTAGATTTAACTGATTAAATCAATCAATTCTGGTGGGTGAACAAGTGGAAACAACTGCTTGATAGTTGTTTGAACTTAACCTTGCATAATTTTTATTTCCTCAAAGCCGAGTACCGAAAAACTTGCGAAGAACTGGCTCTTCTGGGTTACACTCAGGACAACGTTTACAGGATCGACATCGATGGAAATGGGAAATTCCCCCCAGCTTGGGTCAAGTGCGAATTCCATTCCATCGAAGACTCGACGAAAACAATCGTGGAACACAACTTGCCTTCGCAAGTTGACGTTAGATCGCAAAAGGAAAAGGATTTCAAATTCATCATCAAGTATCGACAGTTCACGGCGGAAATGCTGCAAGAGTTGATATCGCATTCGCTGTATTGCAGTCAGTACGTCAAGTACGACTGTTACAAAGCTCCTCTGGAATTGCACAGTGCAACGTGGTTTCTTGGGTCCAAAGAAACCAACATAGATTATATTGGCAACGTCAACAGAGGATATTGTCCTTGTGGAAGTATGTGCAATGTTTTTGTGAATTTTGTTACATCCTCTATTTATTTATTCATTCACTTAGTGGGTGACGGAAAAATGTTTAATACGGTTGCATTTTTAAGTGAACAGAACATGCGTCAACCCGAATCTGAGCTGCAATTGCGACGTTTCTGCTGATAAGTGGCATTCCGATGAAGGATATTATGAAACTTCGCAGTCTCTGGGAGTCACTGGTATGGTGTTCCTGCAGCAGCCAGATCTAGAAGACGATGCTCAAGGAAGAATCACTCTTGGTCCCCTGGAATGCGTAGAAACGAGTACTGTATAACCTAATATTACAATTCTATCCTTGAATTTCTCTCTACATTTTTTTTTTCAAAACTGCATAATCGTATTTATGATTTCTGGAAAATTACAACAAACCTATAAAAAAATGAGGGAACATGAAAAATAGGGAAAATTAGGGGAAAATGGGAAATTTCGACGTATTCTTTGACTTTTGTAATTTTTCTTTCACGTTTTTAGACACGCAAAAATACGTAGTCACGTTCACAACGTCGCAATCGTACATTGAAGTTCCTGGTTGGCGAAAAGGCGACATCGCATTCAGTTTTCGAACGACTGGTGAAAGAGCGATACTTTTGTATCAACCTCCAATTCGTCACAATTACCCATCATTCATGGTTGCATTGACATCGGATTATCGTCTGACTTTTAATTTTACGTTGAATACTGGATCTGTTCGTGAACTAGAAGTTAAAAGTCGAAGGAAGTTGAACAATGGAGAGTGGCAGAAAATTTGGATTGATTATAATGATTATCACGTCCGTTTCATGATCAACACTGACTTTCAAATGGTGGATCTTCAGACTGAAGAGGAGTTTGGGCCTTTTGAAGGTTCCATGTTCATTGGAGGAGCTACAGCGTAAGATGTGTTTATTTGGTGAAGTTATGTAGGTGAAAGGGTGAAGAAATTTCAGTGTCTCACATAAAACGAAAAACATTGATTCCATCAGCGAACATTTGAAGACTTCATCCGTGCGCCAAGGACTCATAGGCTGCTTCAGGGGATTGGTGGTTAATGGGGAAATTCTGGACATACACAGTTACATGTCAGTTCACTTGTCAGAAATCATCAAGGACTGCAAGCCGTCTTGTCAGCCAAACAAATGCAAAAACAATGCCAAATGCGTCGAACTGTGGAGTAATTTCGAGTGCGTCTGCGAAAACAGATGGGCTCATCTTGGCACATACTGCGAGACGAGTAAGCACATTTTATTCAACGCCGTGTGGAAAAGGTCACTTTTGCGCTCGTTCAGGTCATGCAAAACTAGCATTTTCACACATTGTTGAATAAATTATAGTCCTTGACTAGTGTGGAACTATTTTTTTAACTGATCTGAAACTTAACAGTGTCTTAAAAAGTGTCTTGAACAGTGTCTTACAACTGTCTTGAATACTGTCTTAACAATATCTTACAAATGTCATACCGAAAAACGTTTGTTGACAGATATAAATAACAAAGCTCTGACGTTCACGTCACCTGGAGCATTTTTGAAAAAAAATTACATCGGGTCAGGTGACGACGAGGAGAAGCACATGTTGAAAAGCATGCTCCAGCAGAATATTCTCATCAATATCAAAACGTATGATACGAGTTCGCTGATTCTCTATGCCAACGACAATTTCAATAATTTCGTTCATCTGTACGTTACGAATAAAACGAAGATTGTGTACCTGTTCAATGCTGGTAACGAAATCAAGAACGTGTCAGTTGAATGTCCAAGTAAGTGTTTGATGATGATTTTCACTGAGAGAAAAAGCTAGGACTTTTTAGTGAAGAATATAGTAATGGGGATTGAGATGAAATACAGTAAATTTTACTGTACACAGTATTGAGTCGTTCAAAATAGTCGTATTGTAGTTATTCGCATAGAGTATAGTGATACTTATGAAAAAATGTAGAAATTATGATCATGTAAAATAATTTTTTATATATCTTGTATATTAATAACTGAAAAAAAATAAAATATGTTCAATAATTTTTACTACATATCAAGTATTAATTGCGATACTTGACGTTTTACGATACTACATGGTAATAAAAAAAATATTTATTGCTGAATGTACTATAGTATAGGAAAAATTGAAGAAATGTTGTAGATTTCCCTAGGATATGATAATTTTTACAATATTTATAATACAAATTACTAATTTTAGTAAACTTCTATATCTTTTTTTCGTTCACTCAGAGCTATAAGGAAGATGGAATCCAGGCCAAATTTCTTTTTATCCTTTCTATTTATTAATAGACAATAATGATTAAACATAATAAAGGAAATCAAATAGTGACTAATAACAATAGATTATCGATTACAATGTATATTCGAAAAATAATTGATGAAAACAGTGATGAAAAACAGGGCTTGGTGTATAAGTTAGAATGTGATTCTTATGACGCGGTGTACATAGGTGAGACGAAAAGGAAATTGAAGACCCGTGTGAAGGAACATGAGAATAACATTAGACAGATGTCCACCTCACATTCGGTCGTCACGAATCATAGATTAAATAGTAACCACGATTTCAATTGGA